>PVKA01029374.1:0-28374 GCA_004027165.1 Ctenomys sociabilis | reverse complement strand
GCTCTCAGACCTGGCCTCCTCAAGGGCACGCCGTGCTTCCCCTAACTCGGGCTGAGTCTCAGGGGGACCCTCTGTTTTTAAACAGGCCCTCACCATCTCCCAGATGGGGCGGACCATGGGGTCAATATCGCCCTCCTCCTCTGCAAACTGAATATCGCGGCCCAACTTCTCCCATGAGGGCAGGGTTAGCGACCCGGTATGCCAGAACCAGGGAGCCATTATATCTAGGTGTTCAAGGAAGGAAGTCACAGTCCTCTTATCCAACCGCAGCCCGCAGGACTTCAGCAACATACGAAGGGAAAGGGCAAGCGGGGAGCTGTGAGTGTTGCCCATAGCGAAAACAAAAGGAAAAAAAGGGGGAGGAAGCCCGATCGGCGCAGTAGCCTGCCGGGCACGCCTTTATTTTTCAGGCAGAAAACTCTCCTTCCTCAAGGAGACACAGGTTCCCCAAGGGTGTCGCGCCCACCCGGGGCCAGGTTAAGTCGCCGCTTACCTGAAGGTACGTACCAAATCTCCAACTCGATCCAGGCTAGGCAGAGTCCCCGTACGGGCCACCAAGTATGTCCGGCGCCGCTCCCGTCCCGCGGAAGAAGACACTAAGACACCTTGTAACGGGTTCAGCAAGCCTTTATGGATCCGGATGCAAGCCTCTACATGCGTCCGCTAGCCACGGCGTCCTACGTGCAAGCAACAATGAACTTCCTGCCAGAGCGAGCTATATAGGTTTCATAGATCAATCACAGTTGTACATGTGTTCGCATATCATTGGCAGAGTCACAAAAAGTGGCAGGCATTTCCCTAAATAGGCGGGACCCAGGCACAGCAACAAGAACCCGGAAGCCAGATATGAGCGCCATCTTGGCAGACACGATGGGCGGGGGAGCGAGGAGCGGTCGCCATCTTGGAATGGCTCCCGACACATGATTTCTCATTTTGGCCTCCTTTGCATTTCTTTAATGACTAGTCATGCTAAGCATCTTTTCTTGTTCTTAGTATATACATTATAGTATATACAAATTATACATTTGTATAATTATATACATTATACATTATATACATTATATAATTATACATTTGTATAATTATATACATTAGTATATACAAATTATACATTTGTATAATTTTCTGAAAAATACATATTTATATTCTCTGTCCATTCTTAAAATTGGGAAACTTATCGTTTTCTTATTGAGTTTCTAGATGTGCTTTTCGAATTCTCCACACAAATTCCTTAGAAAAAATGGTTTACAAATATTTTCTCCTGCGTATATTTTCATTTCTTGATGGTACAGTTGACTACATAAAGTTTTATGTTTTTATAAAGTACAACTTTTAATTTTTCTTGCTTGTAAGTTAGTTTTTGCTATTGTGACTAAAAAGTTATTTCAAAGCCCAAGTTTCCAAGAATTTACTCTGAGATTTTTTCTTATTTTTTCATGTTTCAAATATTTATTGTTGATTCAATAGTGCTGATCACAGAAAAAATATTAAGGATCCTGATTAAGCATGTTCCACTGTCCAGCCAATAGTTATTTTTAAGCTTGATTCAGTATTCTCTTGACCATAAATAGTGAGAGTATTGTCTTGCAACCTCCCATTGGGTAAATGCGTTGCAGCTTATGTGAAGCTCCTCAGAGTCCTAGCTTGCTCTTCCTCCAGTGTCTCCTTGTGGAGTTGGACCTGCTTTTATTATCAGTGTTTGTCCAAATCCACTGAGGAGCTGGACGATTCTGCTTTTTATTTTTGCCAGGAATCATTTGATTCTGACAAGACACAGCTAGGCTCAGAGGCAAGAGCAAGCACTCGATGGAGGACAAGCAGAAAAGCCAAGATTTTCTTCTAAGAATTTTTCAGTTTTACATCTGACTTGAGAGCTCTGGCCTATTTTTTTCATTGTCTGGAAAAAGGTTCCTAATCAAATAATAAGAAAATAATAGTAGTTATTACATTGTGAATCATTATCATTTTAAGTTAATTTTTGCCTGTGGCATAAAGTAAGGATCCAACTCCTTTCTTTTTCATGGAGACCCCCAAGTATCCCCAGTATTTATTGAAGACTGTTCTTTTCCCTGCTGGAAGTGTTGGCAAAAATAATTTGATCCTAAATTTATAAGAGTTTGTGTCTGTAATTTCAATTCTGTTTTACTGACTTATGTTTCTTTATTTACATCAGAACTACATGGTCTAGGTCTTATAGTCAAATTTTGCAGCAAGTTTTGAAATCATGAAGTGTAAAGAATTCTTTCATTTTGTTATTTTTCTAGATTGTTTTGATCTTCTAGGTCTTCTGTATTGCTACATGCCTTTTGTTAACACCAATGTATTAACTTTTGCAGAAAAGATAGCTGAGATTTTAGTAAAGATTGTATTGAATGTCTAAATCAATGCGGGGAATATTGCCAGTTTATGAATTAATAATTATTAGTGTAATTATTCTCTGATTCACAACAATGACCATGCCTCTTCTTTGCTTTTACCCTCTAATCATTCTTAACAATGATTTTTACCTTCAACATACTAATTGGCACAACTTTTATTAGATTTATGCCAAAATATTTTACATTGACACTACTGTGAAAATGTGTTGTTTCTTAATTTCATTTTCAAAATATGCATGAGTATGGTACAGAAGTTTAGCCTTCCTTTATAAGGATAGCTTGTGTACTGAAACCACAGATAAATTATTTGATTTTACAATAAATTTATCTCATTTAAAAAAATTTAAGTGTATAAAAATCTGCAAATGGAGATAGACTTTTTATAACATCTTTTACCCTAATTTCCCCAGCTAGAACCTCTGTAAAATGTTGATGTGGAGTGCTAAGAACATTGTATTCTTTAGGTAAAATCTTTGTCTTGCATATGACTTTCTAGAATTTTACTGAGGACTGCTTATATGTACCCACAAGACATACTGGTCTCTATTTTCCTTATGATATCTTTGTCTAATTTTGGTATCTGAGTGATATTGGTCTTGTAGAATAGGCATTATTCTTTACTTAACTTTTTGAAATAATTTATTTTTTAAAAACTGGTATTAAAATATATTTAAGTGTTTCTTTGGATAAATAAAATTCACCACTAAAACCATGTACATGGACCTGGAGAGGTGGCTCAGTGGAATAACCACTTCCCTGGCAAGTGCAAGGGCCTGAGTTCTGAAAAAAAAAAAAAAAAAAAAAAAAAAAGCCATGTATGTACTTTGAAATCTTTATTGGTTAAGTGAGACATTTCAATCTCTTTGTAGCTTCTCTTGTTCAACTGCTTTATTTTCCAATACATGAATGACACACTCATTATTTTATGCTGAAAACTGAACATTTTAGGCAATATATTCTAAAAAAAACTATTACTACTATTATAACTATGGCTTATCACTTTCATTGCTTGATTATTTTGGATTTGTTCATTTGGTTTTGCTGTTGTTATTGTTGTTATTTTGCGTTTCTTTTGTTTGTTTGAGGTTATTCTCTTCTTCTTCTTGTTCTTCTTCCTCCTCCTCCTCCTCTCCTTCTCCTTCTTTTCTTTCTTCTTCCTCTCATGCCCTATCTTTTCCTCCCTCATCTCCTCATCTCTTTCTTTTACTTCTCCTTCTTCCTTCTCTCTCCCTCCTCTTCTTTCCCCACCTCCTTCTTTTCCAGTTCTTCTCCTCCCCCTCTTCCTCTTCAGCTCTTCCTCCTTTTCCTCCTCCTCCTCTTCTTCCTCCTTACCTCCTCCTTCTTCTCCTCCTCCTTTTGGTTTAGTTATAGCCCTTTAAAAACTCTTTTATCCCCACAGTGTGCATGCTTTGACGTGTGCCATCTCCCACACCACAAGACTGCCCTGCCTGTACTGTTATCACATCCAAGTATTAGTCATTAGTTGCTACATGATTGTGCCATTGCTTATTACAATACTTTGGTCATAAATTACTCCAAAGTTTGATCCTTTGTGATGGAATAATGTTGCCAGTCTTGAAAGATGCATTAACCCTTACAGGGCTTTCCTTACATGGGCCCTTTCATAATTTTCTCTCATAAACTTTATGCTGATAACATTTTCCACCTTACTTTGACTAACATGGAACTACTTGCCTTATTAGATCATCTCTAAGATCCTATGGTGTTTCCAGCGCCAGGCATGCACTTCTTCAAACTCTATTCCCAATTAATCAGTTTCCTCACTCAGATAGCTGGAGGTCTCTATTTAATATCTGCTTCACCCCTCGTCCCAAAGTCCACTGCATAGCACTGAGAACAGAGCAGTGCCTTGCCTTTCCTATAGTGTTGTACAACAAGAGTCTGGGAGGGGACAGTGGCCCTTGTTATTCTCACATTACCTCTCATAGTATGCATTTTCTCTCCTATTCAAGAAATAAGGAAGTGGCGTCCAGGGTCCAAATTGTTTCACTGACATACTGGAGTCAAGCTTTTATTGCTCAAGTAAGAACTCTTTAGTGAAAGGGATTGTGAGCTATGACTGCCTAGAATAGGATCTATGTAATATTGCAATGCAGGCCCAAAGGATGGCCTGACCTTCCTCTTAATAGTAAGGCCAAAGACCTAGACTGGGAACCAGGCTGAGAGGATGTCCTCTTGAGGGTATATGTGTGGGGCACAATTTCTAGCACCCTAAGATTTGTGGAAATCACATATGTGGATGGATTTAGGGTCAAATGTCACATGGTCTCACTGTTTTAACCAAGATTTAGTAGGATATTTTTACAGGAATTTCTCCATTTGCCTTATGCCCTGGCAAAAATTCCAGACAATTTAAGTGTCTGTTTTTTAATTATTTTTTAGGAGGTAAATGTATGTTTCATATAGTGAAGGTGTTCTTGCATTTTCCATACAAGGGTACCCCTTTCATAATTGTTTTGTTAACTAAAACATAATCTATTTAAGTTGTTTAATGTATTACCTGCCCTGTGTGAAGGACTAAAAATAATAATAGTGCTAAATATATCAGTAACTTCAGAATGGTTCCAATACATCCCTTTGTTTGGAAGAACTGAGGATTGAACTCAGGTTCTTGCACATCCATATATCCTTAAATAAATCTAATTTGTTTAGAGTAAATACTTAAGAACAATAGGGGCAAATACTCTTCTGACTTCTACCATTTTAGATCAGGTTTTATTGATAATGATCTTAACATAAATACATTTTATAGGATGAACATCTTTCTAGCTTGATTCACTAAATGTGTCTCTGAGATGTGCATATTCTATTCTTTTGACCGTTGAGAAGTTTCCATTCTGTGGGGATAAAACAGTTTACCCATTTGATTCTTCCAGACATATCGTGTATTTCCAAGGATATAGCTGCTATATAAATTAGTGTAATTTATAGCCACTCACTTTGTGGACATAAATTTTCCTTTCTCTTATGTAAATATCTAGAGATGAAATCTGACTTTCTAATGTGTGTTATTCTAATACATATGCAGTATCATAGTTTTAATTCACATTTCCCTGAAAACTAGCAGTATTGAGCTCTTCTGCAAATATTGATATACGTTTTTGTCCTTTCAAGTCTTTTTCCCTTTTGACTGGACTGTTTGTCTGTCATTATTAAACAAACAGAACATTTAAAATTATTAATATTAATAATTAATATTAATATTATTTTTAATAACTCACTAATATGAAATTATCATTTGAATTGCTGGTAATGTGTTATACTGCAAAATCTTTGTCTGTATCTACTATAAATACTGCTGCCCCAACACTCTTACTGATGGTATCCTATAATTTTATTTCTATTCCTTCACTCATAGCCAATTTTTGTCATCATATTTACTTTTCTTTCATTAGGGACAATGTACTCGAGCTTTGTTTTATACCCAATTTAACAATCTCTACTTTTAATTGTAGTATTCAGGCTAGTAGTTTAATCTGAATATCAATATGTATGGGCATACATTTATCATCCTACTTGCTTTCTGGTTGCCCCATATATTCTTTGTTTTTGCTTTTCCTTTCTTATAACTATCTTTTACACTTTACTCTTCATTTTGTGGGCTTGTTAGCACTCACTCTGTATGTAGGCATCTTAGACTTTAAAATTTATATTTGTGATTTATCATAATCTAACTTTCAGTGGTATTGGCCAACTTCTCATGTTGTGTTATATTTTTATAATAATATCCTATTTGTTCCTTCACCCATTGTTGCTATTATTGTCAAACATTTTAAATGTATGTCTTATAACTTTCACACAGCATTTCTATTCTTTTTATTTAGTTTATGTCCTTTAAATAAAAAGGACGCAAGCAGAAGCTGGAGTCAGGAGTTCAGTCTCCAGGCCTGCTATGCGAGCCCAACCCCCAGGGTGAGCTGATACAGCAATTGAGACTGGGCATTGTGGTACAAGCCTGTAATCCCATCCTTTGGGAGTCTATAAACAGGTGGGTCACTAGGAGTCCAGTCCAGTAGTGAGACCCTAAAAACCCTTGAGACCATTCCCTAAAACACAAAAGTAAAGTAAAGTAAAATAAATAAAATAAAAAGGAGATGTATATTTAATCATAGAGTTAAGAGTTCTGGTGCTCCTCTTTTCTTTGTGTAGACTTCTATTGGGTATCATTTCTCCTCTGTTCATAGAACTGTCTGTTGTACTTCTTACAGTTTAGTCCTGCTTGTGACACTTTCACCCAGCTTCTTTGTTTTACTAACACTAAAATTTTCATTTCTTTTTATTTTATTTTATTTTTTTTTATTTTATTGAAGTACAAATGTCAATCATACAGTTTCAAGACACCTTAACCATACAGATTTGATAAATTAATACATTGCAAACTGTTTTCATAATGTTTTGGTATTGTACAAGGTGCATACATGATATTATATTTACAGATATTATTTTAGCAGATATCTCTTATCAGTGAATTAAGAGTGTAGCTGCTTACTTATCTTATCTTTTATACCTGAATTATATCAAAAATTCAATAATTATTTTCCTAGTGGATGACCACAGTACTAGAAGCTGACATAATATCCTGTCCAACCACCATTAGTGCAGATCTTGCCTCTCATAGAATTATGTAGAAGCACAGCGTTATCTATCCCAACTGTACTGTCTATACACACACATCATGATTTTTTCTTTCTACACCCCTTCCTTGTCTACACCTGTCAAAAGTGTGCACTCCATTGACATTCGACTAACTTAGGTGCTTGAACTCGACACCACAATCCAACACAATCCAGAATTCTACAACCATAGTGAGTTATTCAAAGAAATTGTCGACCATATCCATTTACAGCTCAGCTTAATATTATGGCCTCACTATGTATACTTCATTTTTATACTTTTCTGCTGGATGGTTAAGACCTAGGTAGATCAAGACTTATATACCAACACATGAACTTTATATTTCCTATGTGGTCAGTGAAGTCCTTTCAGGGTTTATCTTGTAGTCCTGTACACTATTCTGTAGTTCCTTTGTCTGTGTCATCCATGTGGATGAGTCACGGCCAATGCTTTACCAGTTTGCTCTCTGTGAGAGCTTAAGAGAAAGTTTTCTCTTCATGTGACTCTCCCCAGGAACACTTTAGAACTTCAATCTCTTTTCTCTGTGGCTCTATAATCTCCTTGTTCAGAAAATTTGGAGCTCAACTGAGTTTCATGATGTTGCAGTACAGGTTCTCCTATGATCTGAGTCTTCGCTGACCTTGAAAGGCTAGGGCCAAAATATTGGCTGGCCTTGTGGCTCTTCTATTTCTCCAACTCTGACTTGTGATCTTAGGTTGTTAACCATCCAGAAGAAAAGCTGATTAGTATCCTGCAGTATATGCCATTCACTTTGCCTTATCTGACTCAGACATCTTATCTTCAACAAAGGGGCTACACAAGCTCACATGAAGAAAGATAGCCTCTTTAACAAATGGTGCTGGAAAACATGGCTTTCTACATGCTGAAAACTAAAATTTGACCCAGCTCTATCACCACGCACTAAGTTAAAGTCAAAATGGTTTAAAGATCTAAACATTAAAACAGAAACATTCAACCTCCTGGAAGAGAAAGTAGGAGGAACTCTTGAAGACATAGGGGTAGGTAAAGAGTTCATGAACAAACATATATTCGCACGGGAAGCTCTTGAAAGAATCAACAAATGGGATCAACTCTCCTTAAAGAGCTTCTGCATGTCAAAAGAAATTGTCAACAGAGTGAAAAAACAACCCACAAACTTTGAAAAAATCCTAACTAATAAGCAATCAGACAGAGGACTACTGTCTAGAATTTATAAAGAACTCAGATATAACAGGGCCCTCAAATTTAAAGACCCAATTCAAAAATGGGCATCTGAGATGAATACACACTTCTCAGAGGACAAAATTAAAGAAGTGAATGAATATATGAAAAAATGCTCCACATCGCTAGCCATTCATGAAATGCAAATAAAAACAACACTGAGATATCATCTCACTCCAGAAAGAATGGCTATCATAAGGAAATCAACCAACAACAAATGTTGAAGAGGTTGTGGGGAAAAGGGAACACTTCTCCACTGCTGGTGTGAATGTAGACTGGTACAACCATTGTAGAGGTCAGTGTGGAGACTCCTCAAAAGAGTAGGACTAGAAATCCCATTCAAGAGGTCTGTCCCCCTACTGGGAATTTTCCCAAAGGATCTGGATACATTGTATCATAGAGATATATGTGTACCTATGTTTATAGCAGGGCAATGTGTGATAGCAAAATCTTGGAAACAACCAAGATGTCCATCACAGAGGAATGGTTGAAGAAGATGTGTTATTTCTATATAATAGAGTATTACTCAGCTATTAAGAATAAGTTTGAAGCATTTATACTTAAGTGGATGCCACTTGAACATATACTCATAAGTGAAATAAACCAGACACACATGTGTAAATATCGTATAGTCTCCCTAGTATAACAAGCGAAAAGCAGAAATACAAAAGGTAATGTACAACAAGTAAAATCAATTAATTTTTCATTTCTAAAGGTAATTTTTCACTGGGCTTAGAACTCCAGCTTCACAAATTTTTATTATCTTTACCTTTCTGTACTTAAAAGAGGCTTCATGTCAATATATTTTTATGTGTTCTGTAAAGAAATATGCTTCCATTCATGCCTTTGTACTGTAATAACCTGTTCTTATTCTGGCTTCTGTTGAGATGCTTTCCTTTATCACTACTTTTGGCCAACTTGATCATAATATTCCATTTTGTAATTTTCTTTGTTTCCTGTATTCAGGTGTCATTGAGATTCTTGGACTATATAGTTTTATACTTTTTATCAAATTTGAAATTTTTCAGCAACAATTTATACAAATATTTTTCTGGTATCTCCTCTTAACCCATCCTTTGGCAACACTGCTTATTCATAAATTAGGTTGCTTGACGTTGTCATACAACCAACCCCCTTTTTTTTTTTTATCATTTCTAGTGTAAGTCAGACTCAGTCATTGTGATTTTTAACTTGCTCCCTGCTACATAGATTTGTTTTCAGTCATTATCCTTTCACTCTGTTCTGGAACGCAGACAAGTTACTTGGAAACTGTTTGACTCATTTGGAGTCTTGCTATTTAGTTTTACTGGGTTAGATCAAAGCAGTTCTAAATGTAGGACCAGTTTTTGTCCAAATTTGGTCCAGATCTTTCTGTATACTTTATCCAATATTCCATAAATTGTGAGGTTTTCTGGTCTCACTGGTGGGAGCAGCACTAATCTACCCCAATGTGTGGGGAAGACATTCTTATCTCTGAGCATTGTGAGTGATTCTTTCCCAGGCCTCCCACACATAAACTCATGAGTGCTAGGCTACACAGTGAAAAGAGTATTCCTGCAGATTTCCTGAACTGTTTTGCAGCAGTTCTCCCATTTGCAGTTATACATCCTGCAAATTCTAGAAGCCTTATGTCCCAACACACCCATGAAGTTTGTCAGGCTCTTTTGATGCTATTTCCTTCGTGTACTTGAACATACAGAGTCTGTCAAGGAAACAACAGGAAAAAATTATACAGAACAGGTAACTTATTTCCCTTTTGCAGGGGTCACTGTGCTTTTTAAACTGCTACATGGGTCTAGAAAACTGTTGTCTCACATGTTCTGGCTTCTTTTCCTCCTTTGGTCTTGTAATATTGTATTTTGTATAGGTAGATAGATAGATAGATAGATAGATAGATAGATAGATAGATAGATAGATAGATAGATAGATAGATAGATACTTACTTTCTTTGGGTTCAATAAGAAGAAAGGTTTGTCCTAATGTTGTTTGGACAAGATATCATGTCTGCATCTTGTCCTCTGAATAAACACCATGAAGACAATAATATGCACTATATTAATTAGTGTAACTGTCCTACTAACTTGTTTTGAAATTGTTTCATTGCTATTTTGTTTTCTTGTCAAGATGAATAAAAAATAAATAAATTCCTGTGAAAGTTAATTGATTTCTCAAGCTATGTGGATTAAGAAACCTTTAACACATTGGAAAAACACATTTACGCCTTTGTCTGTGTGGGTCATGAGGTACGACCTTAAGGACCAAATCTGTTCGTCAGCTGATCCTCTCTGATGCTCTTCCCTGGGCTATCATGGTGTGAGGAGCCCTGGCCTATCATCACAGGCTGTCTGCCCCACAGCCAGCCAAACTTAGACTGAAACTTTTGGAGCTGAGCTAAAGCACTACAAACCTCCCCTTCTTTAAGCTGTAGATACAAGCTTCTTACTACAGCAACAAAACAGCTGGATAATATATCCCTTCAGATATATCCCCAGTAGTGAGATTTATCTGCTATTTAGTAAGTATGATTTTTATCTTTTGCAGTGCGCCCATGTTATTGCTTATAATGTCTGTAATGACCTTATATTTTCACTAACAGTACACAAGAATTCCCTTTTCTACATATCCTCACTAAATCTCAGTATCTTTTTTTCATAGTAGCCATTCTTGGCCATGTCGAATGGTAGACTTCTTCGAAACTTTTACTTTATTAGCACATTTTAGATATACATAGTGATAACATTGTATAGGGAATTTGAACCTGTACATGCCATGTCTTGCTTTTTTTCCCCTGTTACTTTCCCCTCACTTAAACACTTGTGTCCAATCTATTTCACTTAAGAGTATGGTCCCATAGTGCATTCATTTACCTAGAAATGTCTCAGGATTATCCTTATGGATATTTATATTTTCTTGATTCAGTTTTGGAATTTATGTGTACCTAATTTATTCATTTTTTCCATCTTATTAAAGTACAATTTCTGAAAGTAAGTATTGCCAACGAATGACTGATGTAATTCCCAAATGCCTGGATATGAGCATTTTCTGATTTTTAAAATAATGTTGGGCAAGGGTTTATCAATTTTATTTAATCTTTTAAACAAACAACTGTTTGACTCACTGATACTTTGTATTGTTTTATTAGATTTAATTGAATTAATTTCTGCTCTGATACTTCTTATAATTTCTTCCCTTCTATGAGCTTTGGGCTTATCTTCTTCTTTTTTTCTAAAAAGTATGAAGTTCAACATGAGGTTGTTTATTTGTGCTCTCTCTTTCTAATATGTGAATTTAACACTATGAATTTCCCTTATAAGACTACTTTTATTGTGTCCCATAAGTTCCAGTATGTTTCATTAACATTATTCTTTCATTATAGAAACTGTCTACTTTCTTCTTTATCTGTGACCCAGTGGTTGTTCAATATGGTGTTACTGAATTTCTTCGTGAATATGAAGTTCTTGTACCTCCTATTATCCTTGATTTCCAATTTAAGTGCACTATGTTCTGACAGTATACATTGGACAATTTTGATTCTTTTGATCTTACTTAATCATGTTCTGTGAGCTAGAAGGTGGTCTATTTTGGAGAATGTTCCCCATACAACTGAGAATGTGTTTTCCTATGTTCTTGGGAGGCACACTCTACTAAGTCCATTTATTCCAAAATTTGATTCAGTTCTGATATTTGATTATTCATATTTTGTGTAGATGACCTGCCTGTGACAGTGGGGAAATTAGTTCCCCCATTACATTTGTATTAGTGCTTATTTGATTTTTCATACCCATTAATATTTTTATACAGTTGAGTGCAATGGTATGCGGTGTATGTATATTTAATATCTCTTCCTCTGGTATTGCTTCCTTTACAAGGATGTAGTGACCTTCTTTGTCTCACTTAATCAGCCCTGACTTGAAATTCACTTTTTCTGCAAACACAATAATTACTCCTGCTTTTTACAGGTTCCTATTGTACAGAATATGATTTTCCATCCTTTGAATTTTTAGTCTATGAAATTCTTTTTTAATTACTTGTGTTTCTTGTACACAGCATATTGTTGGATCTTGCTTCTTGATCTTTTATGCCATCTTATTTCTTTTGATGGATGAATTGAGATTAGAGGCAAGGTTGGAGGAGAAAGGAAGATAACCCAAACTTTTGGAAACAGGTGAAGAAGACAAAAGGAAAGATAGAAGGACGAAATAAAATCATTAACAGAATAATAACCAAGAAAAACTAGAAACAATGCTCATAATACAAAAACAAGAACATACAATCAAGAAAAAAAAAGTCTACTTCAAGACATGTTTCTGTTATTGTTGGTAGACAAAGTGGACAGACAAAATCCAGATCCAAAATTGATTAATCCAAGCGAGCCAGTTGTAGTTTTCTCACAGGGTGGTGTATAATACCAACAAGGCTACACCACTAGTTCCACTGAATGTCAGTCTTATTTCTGGCTGTGCATCTGGAATACAATTTTTCCAGCCTGTAACAACACTCCATATGCCTCGTGTTAGCTTGAACTCGTCCCCCTGCTGGCTTGAATTTAACTCCAATTTGAACTCGGCAGCCACCCCATGACACTATCATCCACTAGATGGAGCGAGCCTCCACCTGTTCTGAGTTCTGAGCTCAGTTGGTCCCTTTCCAACATGGCAGTGGTGCACGCTGAGGTGGCAATTAAGACTGGGCTTGGTAGCTATGTGCCTACAATCTCAGTGCTTGGGAGGCTGAAAACAGGAAAGTCACTACGTCCATGTCCGATCTGTGTAGTGAGAACCTGTAGACCTTGTACTAATAGTTAAAGGAAAATAAGACATATAAATAACTGACCAGCCTTAGCAGTCTGTTGCATCGGTTTGTCCATTTTAATGGTATGTTTCCCCATGGAGGCCTCTCAGATTATCAGTAGTCACTCTGTGTCTGTGGATTCAAGCTGCCACTCCCACATAGATACCAGGGATCAAGCGGAAAGCAGCTATTGCCACCAGCTGCAGACTCCTTTTCCTTCATTAAAGTTTCTCTCTTCACTCTCCCTATGGGCTTCAGTTCTCACTTCAGATCCTTACTGGATCCCACGGACCTACTTCCCTTCTCCTTTTTCTCACATTGGTATATTCCAGCATCTGAATATCAAATCCCAAAGAGGCTTTTCCCTTTCACTGTGCTATTTTGCTGGAAATCCAGATGATACCTTACTATGGTTTTAATTTCTATTTCCCTGATGATTTTTAATGATGAGCAACTTCTCCTGAGTCTGCTAACTGTATGCTCTCTTCTGAGAAGAGGTTCTTAACTGTCTAATATAGGATTATTTGTTTACTTGCTATTGAGTTTCTTCAGTTACTTATGTATTTCAGATAATAGCCATCAGCTGATGTATGGTTTGGAAATATTTTTCCCTAGTCCATTGTTTGAATGTTCAACATATTGCTTCTCTTTGTTGTGCAAAAGCTTTTTTTAAGAAAAAAAATTATTTATTTATTTGATCCAGAGTCTCACTATGCAGTTTAGACTCATAGTGATTATCCTGTCTCAGCCTCCCCAGTGATAGGATTATACTTGTGAGCCACCACTTATGGTTTTGAAACTGGCATGGTGTGCCCAAGGTTCTGCGACCAACAAGGCATAAGGTACAGGGATCAAACCCAAGTACTTTCACTTGCAAGGCTGGAACCTAGACCACTGGGCTATCTCCCCAGATTCAAAAGATTTTTATTCAGCACTATGTGTTTATTTATACTTTGTTGTCTGTGGTTTTAGGATCATATACAAGAAATATTTGCTACAAATATTTGCTACAAATTTTATGGTTTCTACTCTTATTGCAAATCTTTAATTTATTTGAATTCAAATTTTTTGTGCATAGTGTGATAGAAAATTACAATTTATTTTCCTGCTTGTAAATATCTAGTTTCCCAATCTTTTATTGGTGCATGCTATTTGCCACTGCTTTTCTTTAAAAAATCAGTCAAAATTAATTTATTGCACATGTGTGGGGCTCTCAATACTCTTCCATTGGTCATTGTTTCTGTATTAATGCCAATGCTATCTTGTTTTTATTATTATAATTTTGTGACAGATTTTGAAATCAGGTAGAGTGATATTGCCGGCTTTGTTCATTTTGCTTCATTGTTTCATGTACTTAAAGACTTTCGTGGTTCCATAAGAAATTTAGGATTATTTGCTTCTCTTTCCATGAGGAGTGACATTGGAATTTTTGTAAGCATCATTCTTTTATGTCAAAATTTATTAGAGTGTTCCCAACTTACATAAGAAGTTGCTTGCTTATGTAATTATGTTATTTTTTATTCTGAAGGTGAAGTATCACAAAGATACTTTCTTGTGCATTTAAGTCAAAAGATGATCAATAATAAAACTGTTCAATACTTATGGTCTTAGTCCTGTTCTATCAACTAACTTCTAAGTCAAATGGAAAATAATAAACTCTCCTAAATTAGACGTCATCTCACAGAACCAATAAAGCAAGCTGAGCTTCAATTCTTTGCATTAAAACTATATTTGTTTTAGCTTAGATTTAGATCCCACTTTTAATGGTATTGAAGCAATGGTAAAACTTTGAGCTTGATATTTTGTTCGCTCATAGTCATAAGAATATCTTTAAAAAGAGGCCTGAGTTAGTTGAATGACAATGTAGTGCCCACCTTTGACAGGTGTAGACAAAGGAAGGGGTATAGAAAGAAAAAAATCATGATGTGTGTGTATAGACAGTACAGTTGGGATAGATAACGCTGTGCTTCTACATAATCCTATGAGAGGCAAAATTTGCACTGATGGTGGTTGGACAGGATATTATGTCGGCTTCTAGTACTATGGTCATCCACTAGGAAAATAATTATTGAATTTTTGATATAATTCAGGTATAAAAAATAAGATAAGTAAACAGCTACACTCTTAATTTACTGATAAGAGACATCTACTATAATAATGTCTGTAAGTATAATATCATGTATGCACCTTGTACGGTACCAAAACAGTATGAAAACAGTTTTCAGTGTATTAATTTATCGAATCTGTCTTGTTAAGGTGTCTTAAAACTGTCTGATTGATATTTGTACTTCAATAAAATAAAAAATAAATTTAAAAAAAAAGAGACCTGAAGAATGTCAAGGGACCAACATTCTTTGAGTCATAAACCTCACATTTAATCCACATTGTAATTTTTTCAGATATTCTTTCATCAAATGAATGGAAGCATAATGTGAGAGGCTAAGTAAACAGAAGATTAAAATCACAAAATCAATAAGAGCACCATAAAAGACATAAAAGCTTGTCTTATATAGTGCTTTTACCTTTCAAATAGTCTTATAATATTTTATTTAATGCTACAGATTATCCATAAAAACTGTTCCCAGATTATAGATGGCAAAACTGAGGTTCAGAGGGCTTACCTGTGGCCACCAACCCAACACCAAATGATGCTTCTTATGATCCACAGTGAGACAGTCAGCTATCATATCACCCTCATACTCCACAGCAGAGGATTAATTACACCACCATTGCTACTTTTCACATAAAATCCATGACACTTACTTTATTTTTAAAGAGCAAAAGCAACTTGCTGAGAAAAGATATAAGTGTTTCTTTCATAGCACCAAAGGAGAAATAGCCAGACTGAACTATTTAACTCTAAGTAATGGATGTTTTAGACTAGGATACAGGGAATTCAGGCTGTTTTATGGGAGGTGTGAGTACAAAGTACTGTTTGTGTGTAATCTTCCGTTTCTGACATTCTAAAGCAACTGATCATATTTTACTTTCAACTTTAATTCACACTGTGATATTTTTTCTCACCACTTGTTATACATAGCTAGAGTAAATGTCTGTAATTTTAAAACAATTCAAGATAAAGAATAAATAGATTGATCTAGTCTAACTGATTGCCTTGTCAGCTAATCCTTACTTATCTAGTCTGAGCCCTTTACATAGCCCCCATTGTTCACAAAAATAATATCACTATTCCAGACAAAATGCAAAGAGAATGTAATTGAAGACAATAATAGGAGTAAAGGAGGAAGTGTCACAGTCCCTAATACTACTAGCTTTCAAGGATCAAATGTAGAATGAATAAATGTTCATATCCAATGTTCATATGCAATAACTTCGGTGGGAAGTTAAGAAAGGTGGAAAAGGAAAACGAATTAACAAAAAGTGATTTTAATGTTTCTGCTTTGGTGGTCATTGACGTGGGAATTTCAGGAATGTAAAGAGCGTCTAAGGAACATATGATAAGTTTACTTAACATTCATCACTTCGGAAGGTCTGTGAGCCTGCCATATGCAGATGAAAGATGACTGGATCTAGAACACAAGAAAATTTCTCTAGAAAGGATATTTATGCCACAATGCCATTAACACAAGAAAATTTCTCTAGAAAGGATATTTATGCCACAATGCCATTGTTTTACATACAGAGTTAAAAGTCAAAGGGGTGAATAAGATTCATTTATTATTCATAGAATATATATATATAAAGGCACTAGGCTCATCTTAAAAAACAAAAACAAAAAGTGAGAATTATTAGAGAAAATCAATACTTAATTGGTAAAAGTAGAGGAAATAAACTTTTAAGTACTGAACTTATGTTGAAGATCAGAAGTTCTTTTTTGTTGAAATATTCAGGGAGATTATACGTGTTTAAGATGTCTCTTACATGTTTGCTGTTTATTCTTCACAGTTTAGAAAACACCCAAGATCCCATAAAACTTTACGGAGTGTGCTTCTTATTCATATTCTATTATCCAATTGCCTGAACTATACATCAGGGTTAAGACTCCTTTGAAAAATGCTGCTAGTTTCCCACACAACATCTGTTCATACTGAGTGCTAGAAAAAGCCTGACTCTACTGAAGTTTTCAGTATGTTTTACTAAGTCAGCCTCAATTCCTCAATGGGGACGACTCTTGCTTAAGCTAAATCAGCAGCAATGTCTGGATATATTTCTGTCTTTCTGGTGAAAGGAAGAACAACTCACATTTAGCACATAGAGAACAATGATGCTTCTAAACATCTAATAATGCACAACAAGAAGAAAATATTCACACCAAACAGTCAATATGAAAATCTTTTATATCTTCCTATAAAGAAGGATGAGCAAACCTATAATTTCCATTTAACAAGAACACATGTCTTGATGTAAGACTTCAGTCATGAAATGTAGCACAACAGAAACACAGTTAGCAGACTCTAAGATCCAACACCACTGGTCTCCATTGTGTAGTTCAGTAGCCACCCCACCCATGCACAAAATGAATGCCTACTCCAGTGGATGCCTGAATCCATGGATATGTAGTACTGAACCCTCCATCTACCACTTACTTTCCCATGCATGTAATAGGAAACTGCGATAGATTTTAATTTGTCAATTAGGCACAATAGAGAGAGTAATAAGAATAATTAGCTATAAAGTAGAGCAATTACATTAAGACACATTAATTAAAATTGTGTGAAAATGGTCTCTTTTTATCTTTAAAAATATCTCATTTTACTATACTCATCCTTCTTGCGAGGATGTGAATGCTACAATGTGTAATAGATGCAAGGAAGCAAAATTAATGAGGTTGGCCTTCCGTGAAACAAAGCATAAGGCAACTACATTCTTAGAGGGACTGATTTAGGAGAACAGAAGATTTCATCATGCTACTTAAAACAGTATTCAATTTCAGCTGTATGAGCTAGATACAAAATTTTCCACATAGTATGTTTAAACTAAAGGTATAAGGAGTCTGCTGCATTTTTAGTCTTTATATGCTTCTCCATAAGTATGGACTAGGCATATTGACACAGTTCTAGTAACAAGAGTGTGGTAACAGTGATGTGGTCTCAGTTCAAAGTCAAATTATGAAACAAGATTATGGCTTATATGTTAGGAGTCCTCTCTCCTACACTTGGGTCACTTGACTTGAATAAATCCCACTGCTATGCATCCTTAGGTAGGATACTAAGGAACTGAGCCTGGATAAAGATTTTGATATAGAACTTTAGAGTAGTTGTTTCCCAAATCCAAACTTCAGCTGAGGCAGCTTCTTCGGTTGACAGCTAGACTGTGATTTCATGAGATGCTGAGCCTATACAGATTTACAATCCGGAGAACTGTGGGAAGATGTTTGTTCATTTAGACTATTTTTTGGAGTATTTTTGTGGAACGTTAGATAACATACATGCAACGATGACTAGATATCTTGCACTTGCCATCAAAATCTATCTTCAAGACTGGACATGGAAGCGCATCCTATAATCCAACAGGGCTGGGGAAGTTGAAAACAGGAGGATCACTATGAGTCCAAACTGCATAGTGAGACCTTGTACCAAAAACATAAATTTTTAAAAATCCGTCTTCATATTCCTTTGGCTGATACTATTTTCTCCACATTTATGGCCAAGATCATGCCTTTATGAGAAAAATCTCATTGTCAGTTTTACTAAATCTATGTTTCATTCTTTATTGGCTCCAGGCACTATGAGATTAATCACAAGTGTTATGTAACCAAAGGGAAGTTATAGTAGAAATGACGTGCTCACTAAATTCAGCTAGATCTTAACTCAAAGCACCTCCTCTCCGCTTACTAGAATGATCATGATCAAATTAAATAATCTCTTTAAGACTGTGCTTCATCATTTGAAAATCAGTATTACAAGAAAAGTATAAGATATACTCACATCACAGAAAAGGAACAACTAGCCTAGCTGGGAAACTTTAGAGAAAATCAACTGTAGCAAGAAATGACATTTAATCAGATTTAAGAAAGATAAATAAAGGTTACAAGTCAAAAGATACAGGGTTCACGGTACCAGCCACAGAATATGAAAGGGTCTGAAAGCCTGAGCCTCAAAGATTGCATGACTAAAAGAGGAAATTAGCAAAAAATGAGACTGAGACAACTGACAGGGTTCTGATCTTTGCAGAAAAATATTGTATTGCTTTATAGGACTAATTTGGAAGTATTTCTATTTTTTAAGCAGGGATAATTAAATAAGTAGATTTATGCATTGTAATTTTTAGTATGCAATCCAGGTGGTCTCCATTTACTCCAAAAGTAAATGCAGACAAATGTAGTATAAGGGAATGACTGTATTTCAATTTACAGAAACAAAAAGAAGGCACCTACCTTTCTCACAGACCTTAGTTTGATAATCCTTGAGATAAATTTTACAGGAGGAAACCAATATGGAGACTAGAAAATGGTTGGAAAAGCATTTAGTTAATTACTTAATCCAGTCACTCAGCAAGCAAGGAGATCCTGCTATGTGCTAAAGACTTTTAGATGTTTGAGAGACAGAGGCAACAGAATACACGCAGTCTCTTTTCTGGTGGAGCTTACAACACAGTGAATCAGAGCAAGTAATTCAAGATAACTTTAAGAATAAACCTTGTGAGCTGAAATTCATAAAATGTATATAGATCATAATTGTAATTCAAATTGGTATTTAAAATGATTATTTTATTTAAAAGCATTTGTTAAAAACATGTCAAGCACATATTTAATATTTAATTAGGATCATGTAGAAAACTATACAGAAATACTAGCAAAAGTATCTAGTATAGAATTTAAAAGGCATGCCAAGAATTGTGTTAGGTGTTTCTATTTGTGCTGTTATCTGTACCTACACTGCTTTTTCAAGATGTCCATTATTTATTCTATTTACCCATGTGAAAATTTGGCCTAAAATATTGAATCATTTCCTATGTCTACCTAGAGAAATTGGACGTGTTCTAAGATGTTTCCCTTCCACTCCATTCATATGTTTGTTGGAGAAATAGCCCCAGAAAAGCTTCAGGAGTTGGAATTTGGAATTTTATAGCAAGGAAGAGGTTGAGATGAGTGCTTAGGAATCCCACAGAAAATTCAGGAGAGGCCTGGGAACTGGAATCAGGGATCCCAGTTGTCATTTCCTGTGTCTAATCGCTCTCCCACAAGAGCAGTCCCAGCTGTTCCTGAGTGGAAGTCAGGCTGAGAGAATCATTTAAAACCCAAGCCCTTGTAATAAATTTAGTCTTCAGGGGAGGAAGAGAAATACAAGAAAAAAAGAAATTATTGGCTTAAATAGTAATGTTTCGCTTTCATCAGATCAAGGGCAGAGAACAGAGAACAGAGGAAGAGAAAGTAAATTCAGTCACTTGCCTGTGGCTCCAGGCACTAAAGCCCCATGTGCCCCAGAGCTCATCCACCCCTCTCTGAGAGATTCCGTCATGCCCAGAATAGTGAAGCTGTACAAGGACAGCTTCTGTTTCTCCCTAATGAGTTGATTATATCCTGTCAGAAGAATCGTAAGGCCATCAAATGTCAAGTCAATTTTCTCAAACATATTATTTTCATAGCAGCTGGGTCTGACTAACTCTTGAAACACAGCATCCCATTGTTATATTTTACTGAGGATGTTAGACCGAAACTCAATTAAAAAAGAATGAAAAAATCTCATAAGACACATGATCCTGATTCATGCAAGTTTACAATTTACTATTTAGAGGCCAATCTTATTAAGATGACTTGGTCACTTAGTTCACAATTAACCCATCCTGTCAGAGGAAATAAATGTGGAGCACTTTGGGTACCTAAAATAGCTGATTTCTTAGACCATCACTTCAGTTCCTGAGTCTATAACTCCAAACTGTGTGTGAGGTGCTGTGTTCTAATCCTAGTAAACCACATGATCCTGAATAAATTTATCATATAACTTTCTCTGAAGTCACAGATATTCTATTGAACTGAGATAAACAGATATAGGTCTAGATCAGCAGTTCTTCAGCCATTTATGTGTAGATGGTCCTCACTTTAATCATGGACTGAACACACAAATAAATAAGAGGTATTAAAGAAATTACGTGCTGTAAATAACTATTATGATGGTGTAAAGTATTCAATAATTGGTAATGATAAATGTTATGGTAATGAAGATGATAACAGTGGAAAAAAAGAAATATGAGAAAGTGTTAGTTTGTATCTTAGGCCAGTCAGAGGCTATGAACAACAAATTATGAAATTTAAACAAGAAATTTTAAAGCTGTGTCAATTTATATTTTTGAATTTTTTTATTTTCTTTATTCATTTTAATGAGAAAAAATCTAAAATAACAATTAAACAGCTTCAAAACAAGTTAATGGTACAGTTAGAATAATTAATACATTGCATGTTGTTGTCTTCATAGTAGTTATTCAGAGGACAAGATACAGACATGATATCTTGTCTAAACAGTATTAGTACAAAATTTTCTTCTCAAAGAACTAAGAGAAAGTATCTGTATATCTATATTAACTAACTAACTAACTATATATATATATATATATATGTCATTTTTTTTCAGTGCATCCTGACACAGCTTCTCTAAAAGTCAATGTGTATAGATATCCCTATGTAAAGTTAAAACCTTTCTGAGGTTGAAAAAAGTGGTCTTGTTAATGTCAACTTTAAAAATAAAACTTTAGATGCTATGTACACACCCTAAGAAATTCTACAAGGATTAAAAGCACATTGTTGACATAATAAAATTTGTGGTCTTGATCTCTTCCCATGTCCTCAAACCTTCGTAAAATCCCCACAGTGAGAAATCCTGTTGGAATTATTTCTTTCTTCAAACCTTGTCCACTGCCATTTCAACACTAGTTGGAGTTTTCTAACTCCACTAGTCTTAGTTTTTCTCCTTTTCTCAGTGAATACACTATATTACTGTGACAGTATGCTAATTTCACAAAACAAAATGTCAGGTGTAACAGTAACAGAAAGCTCATTTTCCTTAAAAAAAATAAGGGCATGCCTCCCTTTCATCAAACCCAAGTCTTATCACCAAATTTCATTGCTGACATTCTGCTTTGTTTTCTCTTACTTTCATCTGTTTATATAGGTTGGTATATGGGAAGCAGAAATCTAAAATGACCCCATGATTCCTGGCCCTTGCTGAAACATAGCTTTTACATACTTAGGCAAACTCTGGCAATAAAGCACCACTAGAAAGGGGATTTTGTTGGTGTCAACATCAGTTGGCCATAGATAAAAGAATATCAGTGTAGGCTTGCCCTAAACACAGGGGCCATATGTAAGCAGAGTTGCTCCAGCTAACAAAGTCAAAGCACATGCATGACTTGGTGCCTCTTCTCTCTTGAAGATGGGAGACAATAAATGGCAAAGTGTGCAAGAAGCCACTGGAAGTAGAGAGACAACAGACATCAGGGAAATAAGAACTATGTCCAATGATGTAAGGAATTAATTTCTTCCAATAATATAAATGTTGAAAAATGATTTCCTTTTCACAGATGCTGAAAAAAAGTCTGAAAAAGTGCTCAAAAAAATCTAAATTAGCAATTCTCAAGTATCTGCTTTGTCCCCCACCAGGGAACACCTTAGTTCAGACCACAAAGCTTTATCACTTCAGTTGAATGAGTGAAGGATGGCCAGTATCGTTAGTTGAGTACTATTTTTCAAGCTATTCACTAAACTCCAGCAAATAATGTTTGTTTAAATAAGGCTTATTCTGTGGTTTGTGTACTTACAGACCTTCTGGGATATGCCTTTACTGCAGAAACATTCCAAAATCTTTAGGGAGGATTTCACCATGTATTCCTATACCTCTGCTTACCTTTTCAACTTCCCCTTTCTTCTCTCCTGAGTTGCCTCCAGCCAGGAAGAATGCTGAATAGTTCTAGATGGTTCTGACATCTACCACTCCAGTAATCTGCACATGATATCCTTACTACCTGGAAATACTAGTTTCTCTTGACATGGAATCATAGAGCCAAGAGATGAGACTTCAAGTTAATAAATCTTGTAGTGCCCTGAACAGAGAACCCAGACATGTTCTACTGAAGTTTTTGTCTGCATTACAATGAATGAATTGATAGGTATGATCTTGAAGCCATTTTTCTTAACAAATAATACAATTTTTTAAGAACTTACTGGACAGAAGGAATAGAAGCCTATCTCAGAGCCACTAATTGCATCACATGGCAGTAAAATACTAATACAGGTGTTCTGATTCACAGATGCTAAAATTGCCATTAAATGCTCTAGAATTTAAATGACCCTGGGTTAGCTAACCAGACTCAGAGAAAGAAAGAATGAGAGTGATGACCACTGCTAATCATTCATGTTTCATGTTATATGTGTATACACATATGCTGAGGCACATATAGGTTGACATACTTCATCTCAAAAACTAAGGATAACTGAGGTAAAGCTATCTATCAAACCTAAAGTAATTCTTCAAACTCCGCCAGGTACCTCCCTCCACTTAGCATGTCATTCATTCAGTAAGTGAATATTAAAAGACTATTGCATGTTAGGCTACAAAGATGCAGTCAGAATAACAAACACATAGCCCTCCAGAGGAACAGCAGGCTAAGATATGTAAAGAATAAGATAAGCAGATGTCCAGCAGAAAGGAACTTAAACTAGTCCTAAAAGTAAAGAAACGCTTCTCAGAGAAAAAAAATTCTGTGTTCAGGGCAACCTGAAGAATTTCCCACTGAAAATCCATGTCAAGAAAAACGCAAATCTCCAGATAGTAAGGATATAGTGGGCAAATTACTGGAGTGGTAGATGTCAGAACCATCTAGAACTATTCAGCATGCTTTCTGGCTGATGGCAACTGAAGAGAGAAGAAAGAAAAAGTTGAAAAAGTAAGCAGAGGTTAACCCCTCTATATAGTAAAATCCTCCCTAAAGATTTGAGAATGTTTCCTGAAGTAAAACAGCATATCCTAGAAAGTCTGTAAGTACAGGAACCACAGAATAAGTTATTTAAACAAACATTATTTGCTGGAGTTTGGTGAGTAGCTTGAAAAACAACACTCAACTCTAAAGATACTGGCCACCATTTACTCATTCAATTGAAGTGATAAAGTTTTGTAGTCTGAACTAAGATGTTGCCTGGTGGGGGACAAAGCAGAGACTTGAGTTGTTAATTTAGATTTTTTTTCAGTAGTTGATGAGACACAGAAGAAAGGAAGTGAAATGAGAGGCAGCCCAGAAATCAGACTTAGGGGACAGGATATTATGTCGGCTCTTAGTGCTATGGTCATCCACTAGGTAAATAATTATTGAATCTTTGATATAATTCAGCTATATAAAAACCTGTAAATATAATATCATGTATGCACCTTGTACAATACCAAAACGTTATGAAAACAGTTTGCAATGTATTATTTCATCAACTCTGTATGTTTATGGTGTTTTGAAACTGTCTGATTGACATTTGTATTTCAATAAAATAAAAATAAATGGGAAAAAAAATAAATGAAATGAATAAGAATACAAATTAATTGGAATGGCACCTTGAAAAAAAAGAGACCATTGGTGGGGTTGGGTGGAAGCTGATAGGTTGGTTTGGGACAGTTTAATTTTAGGTGCTCTTAAGGTAAATCAAATGGATGTATGGGGTAGGAGAATGTCTCTAGGGTAAGTTTGGTAGAACCCAATGTGATTCATTGACATCTTTTTTTATAGATTATAAACACCAAAAGTGTTTTCATAGCAATATCAAACATTTCTTTTGTCTTGTTGCACTTCTTTTCCCCTTCAATTATTGAAGTGGATAAGTTTCTATGGAAGCATGGTTGATAAAAATTGCTATCTTACTCATTAGGTGTCATCCGAATAAACTCTTTCCTGTCCCTTCAGATAGATCAATAAACAGCACAACGACCAGATACTTTAAGAAAGGTGATCACAGATTCACTGAGGAATTTTAAAGTACCAGAGTTGAATCAGATATTGTATTGTTTTCTCTGACAGGTGTAGAGCAAGGAAGGGGTATAGAATGGAAGAATCATGATGTGTGTATATGGACAGTACAGTTGGGATTGATAATGCTGTGCTTCTACATAGTTCTATGAGCGGCAAGATTTGCACTAATGGTGGTTGGACAGGATATTATGTCGGCTTCTAGTACTATGGACAACCGCTAGGAAAATAACAAGGTAGAAAGTATTAATTATTGAATCTTTGATGTAATTCAGGTATAAAAAATAAGATACGTAAACAGCTACACTGTCAATTTACTGATAAGAGACATACAGTATAATAATGCCTGTAAGTATAATATCATGTATGCACCTTCTATGATAACAAAACATTATGAAAACAGTTTGCAATGTATTAATTTATGAAATCCATCTTGTCAAGGTATCTTAAAACAGTCTCATCGATATTTGTACTTCAATAAAACAAAAGTAAAATTTAAAAAAAATTATAAAAACATTTAAAAAATAATAATTAATTCATGGCATATTATTGTATTTGTAGTAGTTATTCAGAGGACAAGATGCAAACATGATATCTTGTCCAAACAATATTAGTACAAACCTTTCTTCTCACCATGGACAGACTTTTGATCTAAACTGTCACATTAACTTTATAAACACATTATTTTTACTGTCATTTTTATCATCATTACTTGTATTATAAATAAAGCACTTTTGATATCTGTTTTTATCTTCTCAACATAATATTCAATAATTCTTTAGCACCCACCAAATATACACTGAGATTAAATATTTCAGAAAATAAACCAAAAGCAAATAATGTTAAACAGCACTTTTAGTTAGTTTCTCTGCCACAAATATTTATTACAAGAGTTTCATTGACATTTATTCATTTATTTGATATTTATTTATGAAATAAACCTAGGTTTATTTAGTATTTTAAATATTCCAATCATTCTATATCAAATCACATTGAATCATTTTAATATAATGGCTATGCAAAGGAACAACTTAATGTATGGATTTATGTACTTATTTCTATGTATTTTCCAAACTATGAAACCTGACAATCATTTCATGTTTGAGCTTCCAGTTTCTGGCTCTAAGATTTTCTATGCTGCCCAACATGTATGTTAAATCTATAATGCAATATAATTATTTTAACCACAGTAATCCTTTGTATTTAACAGGCCTAGAATAATCTAAGCCTAGATGTTTCTTAAAATTTACATAAAGCAAAGACATTGAAGTAGTCTTTAAGTTGTGGCCAATGATTATTTTACCTTATCTAATACATACTGAATAATCTACCAGGGGCTAGGCAATTTGGCAAATGTTTTGTACATATTTAACATTTAATACCTCTTTCTAGATTGAACACCATTATTATTGCGTTCACTTTACAATAATAAGCTAGGATACTTAAAGGATAAATAGAAAGAACACTTGTAGTAACAGACGAGGACTGAGCCAGGAATCAAAAGTGATTTTACTGCTGGCTCCAAGTGCCTGCTGTTAAAGTCCTTAGTTTTCATATATTCCACTCCCACTTTAAAATCTGAATAATGTGAAGCTGAACTAGCCTACTAGCAGAACGCTTTCCTAATGGATGTATGGTCCTCTGATCTCTGGTGCAGCTTTTAAAAATAATTCATTCAGTACTAACTTGGGAGTTTGTCTATAACTTTAAAAGTCATTGGGCCAGCTGGATAGCTCACTGGGGACACATGCTTCGACAGAGTGCAGTGGCCAGGGTTCCATTCCCAGCATGTCATGCTGGTCCACCACGGGGGTGTGCTGAGACTGTGATTGAGACTGGGCAAAGTGGCAGGAACCTGTAATCTCAGTACCTGGGAGGCTGAAAATAGGAGAATCACTAGGGGTCAGATCTACATAGGGAGGCCCTGTACACCCTGGAGACCCTCTCCTACATTCATAAAAAAAATTAAGAAATTAATTGGATGGGTCAGAGGAGCACAAACAAGAAGATTCAAAGATGAATTTTGTCTCTTCACTCTTGCTTGTGTACCGTGCAGAAACTTTTAAATATACTATGATCCCATTTGTTGATTCCTGATGCTATTTTTTTGCCATCATGATTATGTCGTTAAAAAGTCTTTTCTTATGCTTATGTCTTGGAAAGTTTTACTTATTTTATTTTCCAGAAGATTAAAGTGTTTTTATTTTACCATTTAGCTCTTTGATCCATTTAGATTTTAGTTTAGTCCTTGTTGAGATGTATGGGTCTAGATACAATTTTCTCCATGTTGATTTCCAAATTTCGTGTGCCATTTATTAAGTAGGTCTCCAAAGTATGTTTTGTGCCCCTTTGTTAAAGACCAAATAGAGAAATATACTTGGGGTCATGTCTGCATCCTCTATTATGTTCCCCTGACCCACATGTCTGTTCTTGAGCCAGTAGCATGTTATTTTACTCATATAGCTCTGTAATATAACCTCAGCTCTGGGACTGTGATAGCTCCTGCCCTGCTTTTGTTACACAGGATTGCTTTTGCTGTTCTGGGCCTCTTCTTGTCCCATACATATCCATCAACAAATGAGTGTATATAGAAAATGTGTTATTTTCACACAACGGAATATGCTTCTGCCATAAAGAAAGAAAACCTGAGGCATTCATATATGTTCCTTGATTACATAATATGAACTAAAATAAACCAAACATACAATCTTAAATAAGGCACGGTTTCTTGTATATAGAAGAAGCTCAAGGAGCAGCAAGATAGCTCAGCTGCCGAAGTACCTATTTAGGCCAACTCAGAGACTGGTCCCAACAACAGTTGCCACACCAGTCGTGCCTCTGGGCATATTAAGCTGGCCACCAAGTCAGGACATGATGGCACAAGCCTATGATCCCAGCACTGGGGAGAATGAATACAGGAGAATCATGAGTCCACACTGCATAATGAGACCTTGTACCAAATATATTAGGAGAAAAAAATCCCAAAATATAAATAAAAAGCAAAATGAAAAACAGATAACAGGAGCAAAACAGACAATAGTTCAACATGGGAAGGAGCAAGAGATAGAACAGAGGGAGGGGCAGGAACAGGAGGGAAAGGAGTAAATAAAAGGATTAAAGACAAAAATAAAAATAGAGCTTTAGAAAATGGAAAGGGGAGCAAGTTAAAGAAAGAGGAAGGAGGAAAGGAAAAGTAAGGGAAGAAAAAGAAGAT
Organism: Ctenomys sociabilis; assembly: GCA_004027165.1. Classification (NCBI taxonomy): domain Eukaryota; kingdom Metazoa; phylum Chordata; class Mammalia; order Rodentia; family Ctenomyidae; genus Ctenomys; species Ctenomys sociabilis. Next base: position 234 of record PVKA01029374.1, on the reverse strand, counting down.
GTATGGTACAAGTGCCAATTCCTGAGGATAAATATAATAATTATATACTGCAATGATGTAGTAAAAAGGAAAAAAAGACAGAGGAAATTAAGATTAGACACTTGAACAGTGCTGACAGCTGCTTAACTGGGCATTATCAGACACATAGCCAGTAGCTCACACACCTTTCTTTTTTCCAACATGACTGCACTTTTCTTTTTTTTTTTTTTTTTTTTTTTTTTTTTTTTTTTTTTT
>PVKA01029373.1:0-28374 GCA_004027165.1 Ctenomys sociabilis | reverse complement strand
AAAAAAAAAAAAAAAAAAAAAAAAAAAAAAAAAAAAAAAAAAAAAAAAAAAAAAAAGAATATTCTAATATTCTTGATGCCTGTGAATTCAGTTATCAAGTAGAAAAACAGAACATTTTAAGTTAGTGACTTTGTTATAAAAGCAAATATGAGTCTAGATTTATGCCTACAATTTAAAATAAAATAACTGGATACAGAGATATAGTGACAAAATTATAAGAGCCCTTGAATGCCTAATTTTGCTGAGCAGTAAATGGCTCTAGTCTACAACTTCTGTTGTAGTGGCTAACCCACTACTATTGTGGACTGCTGGACTGTTTTGGAGTGTTTTGCTGAATTCAAGCACCTATAATAATTGAATGACAATAGAATACCCATCTCTGACAGGGCTAAACAAAAAAGGGGATACAAAGGAAGGACCATTCTGTATTTGTATATACAGAAAAGTTAGAATAAATAAGCAGCTACTTTCACATAATTCTATGAGAAGAAAGATTTGCACTAATAGTGTTTGGACAGGATGTCCTGTCTGCTTCTTTTACTATGGATAACTACTAAGAGGATAACAATGTAAAAAGTATTAATTGTTGAAACTGTACAATAAAACAGCTTTAAAAAGAGATAGGTATATAGCTGCATTCTCTTAATTCAATGAATAAAGGGATCTGCTCTAACAGTGTTTGTACTAGAATATCATGTCTGCACCTTGTACAACAAATATCCACTAAAAAAACAATATGCAATGTATTAATTATTGAATATGTTCTAATAATTTGATTTGAAACTGTCTCGTTGCTATTTGTTCTTCAATAAAATTATGGAAAAAATATAATTACTTTAATTTAGCTATAGATATAGCTATTTAGAAAAACAATCACAGTGAAATTTACTTTAGTACAAATAATATCCACTGACTAACATGAAGTTATTTCAAATTTGCTTCCAGTTATATTTATTTCTAGTAGTCCATTGGGTGGATTCTATAAAGCATTATTTTATTGCTTCCTAATTTTGAGACCTGAAAATCCCTTGACATAATTACATGTATTAAGTTGAAGAGATATGAGAAAAAATATTCTGGGTCAACAAAAAAGTACTTTAGCAGAGTAATAACAAATAAGGGAGGCTTGTCCATTAGAAGTGGGAATTAGAGTTGATACTACAATATTTAAAGGAACTCTCAAGTGGCAAGTAAATCCCTTCCCCTTTTATTGATTTCATATTTATATTGGAACAGAATTCTAACCAGCTTTTTACTAAGCTATGTAAGGTGGGGCACTACAAAAGCCATCTATAAGAAACCAACACCAATGGTTTCACTAAACAGGGAAAAACTAAAGGCATTCATTTTGAAATCACTAACAACACAAGGCTGACCATTGTATCCACTCCTATTTAATATAGTTTTCGAAACATTAGGCAGACCAATAAGGCAAGAGAGAAAAATAAAGGGAAAAAGGATTGGAAAAGTAGAAGTCAAATTATCATTATTTGCAGATGACATGATACTCTACATAGAGGACCCCAAAAAGTCCACCAAGAGTCTTATAGATTTGCACAGATTCAGCACCATAGCATGGTATAGTCAACACCCAAAATTATTAGCATTTTTTACACAAACAATGAATGCACTGAAAGAGAAACTAGGAGAAACCATACAAAAAATGAGATACTTAGGAATTAATCTCACAAAAGACATGAAATATTATACAGTGAATATTAAAGTCCTCTGAGAAAAGAGATTGAAAAACATTTGAGAAAATGGAAAGATATTCCATGATCTTGGACAGGAAGATCCAACATTTTGAAAATGACGAAAGTCCCAAAATTGTTATACAAATTCAACACAATCCCAATTAAAATACCATTAGTATAACTCACAGAGATAGGGGAAACATTCTGCAAATTCATTTGGGACCAGAAGAGATCCAGAATAACAAAAGCAATCATGAGAAACAAAGGAAAAACAGGAGGTATCACAATTCCTGACCTGAAATTATAGCACAAAGCTACTGTGATGAAATCAACATGATAGTGGTGTAGAAACAGGCCTAACATTAGTGGAACAGATTAGAAGAGGTAGACGCAATTGCAAGCACACTCAGTCACCTTATCTTCAATGAAGTGTCTAAACATGCTCATTGGAAGAAATCTAGCCTCTTTAACATGTTGGGCTAGCAAAACTGGCTTTCTATACACTGAAGGATAAAGATCTTCATGACCAGCACCATGCACAAAACTAATTAGAATGGATCAAAATTTAAATACTAAAACAGAAACAACAAATATTCTGGAAGAAAATATAGGTAGAAATATTAAAGACATAGGGGTAGAGAGCTCATGGAGAAAAACACAAGCTGCTCAGGGAATACTTCAAAGAATCAACAACTGAGATCTTGTCTTTTGAATAAGTTTCTTCACGTCAAAGGAAATCTCCAACTGAGTAAAAAGAAAACCCACAAACTTGGGAAAAAATTACAGCTGACTGTCCCTTTAACAAAGGCCTTCTATTTAGAACATATCAAGAATTAAAAAAAGCTGGCAGAAAGCTCAGCAGTCTAAAGCACCTGCTTAAGCAGGCACAGGAACAGGGGTTTGGTCCCCAGCATACTGTGCTGGTCCTGCCCCTGGGGTGTGTTGAGAAGACCACTGAAAGAGGGTGTGGTACTGAAGGCCTGTAATCCCAGTGCTTGAGAGGCTGAAAACAGGAGAATCACTTCGAGTCTGATCTGTGTAGTGAGATCTTGCAGACCCTGCACCCAATGCATAAAAAAGATTAAAAAAAAACCCAGGGACCCCAAATTTAAAGATCCAATACAAAAATGGGCATCAGAGATGAACATACACTTCTCAAAGGCAAACAAACAAATGAAAAAAGGTTCACCATCATTGGTCACTGGTCAAGAAATGCGAATTATAACAACACTAAGATTTCATTTCACCGCAGAAAGAATGGCTGAAATCGAAAGGTCAGCCAACAATAAATGCTCACTGTTGGTGGGAGTGAAGAATGCAACATCCACTATGGAAATCAATGCTGTGACTCCTTAAAATGCAAGAATTGGAGATTCTATTCAAAATCAGCTATTCCTCTCCTGGATATTTTTCCAGGAGAACTGAAAACCTCATATGACAGCAATATAAGTGTACCCATGTTTATAGCACGGCAGTTTGTCATAGCTAAATCCAGATGCCCATCATGTGAGGAATGGATAAATCACTATTGGTATTTTTACACAATGAAGTATTATTCAGCTACACAACAGGATAAATTTGAATCTTTTGTCAGCAAATGGATGCAAGTACAGAACATATGCTTAAGTGAAATAAATCAGATCTACATGTGCAAACATTGTACTGTCTCCTTAGTGTTAGAACCTCAAAGAAAAAATGGAACCTGAAGGGTATAAGAGATACTGGGAAAAGGGAGCGAACTTATTTGAAAGGAAAGTGTTGCTGAGTTGAGGAAAAGGACAGGAGAGGGAGGAGAAGGAGTAAAAGACCTTTATGTATGTAAGCAGGATGGTTTCCTCAACTTTTTTTGCAGATTTCTGCTGGTCTATGGAAAGGAACAGATAATGCTCAGTTTGTTTTGTCTCCTTTTTGCACTTGTTCATGCTTCTCTTTTTAATTTCTAATACATTTCTTTCTTCTTACAACTTTGCGTGCATATCTGTTAATATGAATAACTGGTTGGAAGACAAGAAATACTGTTAAATTCATGTTACTTTGTTAAATGAGATTCTGTATCACTTGTAATTCTTCTGCATTAACACTTTTTTGTACTCTCCTTAAAAATAAAAACATACTTTTGTTTTTTTGTTCACTTTCTTTGTAGTGTCTCTGGGATCTCAACTATTACATATGTATTTATTTGAAATTTTGCTAAGAATATACCATGAGATCACATTTATATCCATTACTCTTAATTTACTATGAAAATATTATTTGATATATGTTTTATAATTCAATAGTAAGAGTGAATTTTACCGTCATGCATTTGTAATATCGATCACTATCTTCCTTAACATATCATAAAAAGGAACAGTTTTAGAGAGGTCAATACTCAGAGTATGTCTGAATCCATAACCTCTTCTCTTCTACCCCTTCCAAGCCACTCTACATTTTGGGAAAAACGCAGTGGGAGAGAATGCAGCCAAATGCATGGAATGTCATTAAGGAGCCTGTATTGTAAATGATAGCAAGGGATTCAGTTGCTGAACCTAAGCTGTCGAGGTGTCAATGAGAGAAAAGATTCAGCAAATATCAAAAAGGAAAATATCACCAGGAATACAGAATAATTGGATGTTGAAACACAGGAAGTAAAGAAAAATGGCATCAAATTTCAGCTTGGGTGATATAATCTTAGGTAATTATTATCAAGATTTTAAACAATGTGTGAAGTTGTCACATCTTTGATTGGGACCAGAGCAAAATGATGATTTGACTAATGTTGTTTGTTCTGAAAATGAGGTGCCTAATTGAAATTCAGATAGAAACATCGAGAATGATGTTGGATAAAATTACCTAAGGCTGATTAAAACAAAAGGTCTGATCCCTTTTACTGGTGAGAACCAGTCACACGTGGAATGTAAGAAAACTGATACAAGTTTATGGTGATATCCTGAGAAACATGAATATTTAAGGCAGAAGTTCTTGGATATGCTCTGAAGGGTAAATGCACTCTCCAACATTTGCAATGTTTGAATATGAAGGGCTCTGTTTTCTACTTCATAAAGAGTACCCCAGACTAATTACTTTCTCAAGTGCATATTGGAAGATATAGGGTTTTTTGTACCCTTAATGTCTTTGCAAGTCCTTGCTGGGAATACCATGAATGCAAGGCTTAGACTGCTCTGGCCATTTGTAAGAGTAGAGTTAGGGGAAACAAGTGTGAGCCATGAGCATGCATACTGCTTGTTTCCAACAAAAAAAGATTACCAAGCTTTAATGAAAATCTGTAGCCTGAGTAATATTATTCTAGGGTCTTCCATGTCACTAGTATGGGACTCTTGACAAAGGAAAACAAAGATAAACATCCTAAAGCTCATAAGTTTTACAAGCTGTGTGGATAATCATGTCCTTTGTCTTTTACTCATGACTCTCAGCCTCCATGACATAATTATGTTAAAGGATAACTTAATGTGTTTTTACGGGGTAAAAATCAAATCTAAATTCCAGGATGTATTATTGTAATGGGTTTAAAACAATTTTGAGTATCAGAGGTGGGAAACTAAAATTGAGCTTATATATAAAACACAAGAAATAATGAGATAGACTAATTTTGCAGAGGCAGGGAATATGAGGAATTCTGAAGGAAAATGGGAGAGATGTAGTACTCCAAAGTGACAGAGTTCAGGAAAAGAAAGTAAAATGATAAATACCATTGGCAATTCAGTTATCTGGGACTGCAATGGAAACTGATTCAGAAAAATAAGGTGGGATATACATCTAAAATGTGTAATGTATTAGTTACTCTTTTCTCATTCCAGGGACAAATTCCTGACACTCAACATGAGGGAAGGAGGCATTTTAGTTCACAGTTGCTGGAGGTTTCAAGACACTGGAGGAGGAACTGGGGCGCTGCCATGTCCAGGATGACCCTTTCCACATCTCCGAGAAAGCACAAGCTAGCCAGTTTAATGGTTCATGCCTCTCTGGACATGTCCCTTGGCCCCAGTCTGGTTCTCTGGCCCTGCCTCTCAAGCCATCTGTTGTTCCTTCAGCAGCATCTGTTCCACAACTTACATAAGGCTTTGGGGGACAACTAGATACAAACCATAACATTCCGCCCCTGGACCTCCAAAGGCTCATGCACAAACCTTTGTCCAAAAGGCATTTTAGTCCATCTCTAAGAGTTGCCAAAGTCCCAACAATTTCAGCAATGCTAAAAATTCCAAGTACCAAGTCTTCTTCAAGATTTTCAAGGCAAGGGGCCACGGAGATGGTTCAGTAGAATAAGCACTTCCCTGGAAAGCACAAAGGCCTGAGTTCAATCCCCAGTTCCGAAGAAAAATAAAGATCCAAGGTAAACTCTCAACTGTGAGCCCCTGTACAAATGAAACGTTAAATACATCCAACATTCAAAGGCATAAGATAAATTTTGCCATTCCAAAAGGTATACACAGAAGGACATAAACCATTGGGGCCAAAACAAGTCCAAAATCCAGCAGGGCAAATATTAAATTGTATAGTTCAATGTGGAACATCTGAAGCAATCTGTGGCAAATTGTGAGATCCATACAGTTCCACCCTTACAGCACTTCTGATGTTTATATCTCCCATGGCTTGTCTCTTAGACTGGATTTGCTCCCTCTTTGCAGTTTCCCATAGACGTTCCACATTCCTGGCTTTTCCAAATCTCTAGGGCTTCCTCTGAATAGGGTTCTCACAGTTTCACAAGCTTCCCTCTCAGGGGTACACTGCTTAGCCTCCAGGCCTTCTGAAATCATGGTGGAAGTCTTCTTAACCTCAGAACTCCTGCATTCTGCATGCACCTAAAACTGGTGACACATGGATGATGCCAAGGTCTCCTGCCAGCTGGAGGAGTAGCCAGGCTTTCTACACCCTGGGCTGTAGGGGTTGAGTGCCTGGATTGCTGAGCACTCTGATCCTGATTCTGAGAAACAATTTTGTGCCAGCGCTATTCTGGAACCTGGTGTGGCTGCACCTCCATTCTGGAACATGGAGCTCTGCAGCTTCCTCCTGAAAGTAAAGTCTCTCACCCTTGTGATTCTGAGGCCACAAAGGATGAGAACCTGACACTTCCTGTGATGCCCTCAGGACATACCTTTTACTCTCCTGTTTCTCCTGGGCAATGGAGATCTCAGCTCTATCTTTGCAGTCCACAGCTGTATTGGAGCTTCCTTTCTGGCCAAACACAACATTTTAAATCATTCTTCTGGGCTCTTTGTGCTTCACTCTCAACATAAAGCTGACTAAGATCCACCAACAATGACCATGTCACTGCCCCAATATTTCACTGCTTTGAGATTTACTTGAAAGATTAATCAGTCCTCCGTGTTTAATCTCAATCTCAGGCAAAGTCTCTGAACATGGACAAAATTCACACAAAACACAAATGATCTGGAGTCCAACAACCAATGTAGTCCTCAGTAGAAACCTTCCCAGTCTGGTCTTTGCAGATTGGCTTTCTATCAGTCTTCTGATTTGAGCTCTGACTAGAATCTCCCCTACAGCTTCTCTTGTAGGCAACATCTCCAAACGTTTCTTATCTCTTCCCATAAGCCATTTCCAAAAGCTTGTAATCCACCTGGTCAGGTTTAGCCACAGCAATGACCCCACTTCTCTGGTACCAATTTCTGTATTAGTTACTCTTCTCTTGTTCCAGGGACAAATACCTGACACTCAAAATGAAGGAAAGGTTTATTTAGCTCACAGATACTGGAGTTTTCAAGACACTGGAGGGACTGGGGTGCTGCCATGGCCAGGATGACCCTCTCCACATCTCTGAGAAAGCACAGGCTAGCCAGTTTAATGGTTCATGGTGCTCTGGACCTACCCTATGGGTCCCACCCTATGGGTCCTCTGGCCCCACCCCTCAAACCATCGGCTTCTCCAACTGCATCTGCCCCATAATCTACTTTAGGCTTTGCGGGGACAACTAGACACAAATCATAACATGTAGTGTAGTGGATCTTAGGAATTTAAGGCTCAAAAACCCTTATGTGCAATATATCTATTATAAAATATAAATATTCATAAAATAATTATAAACTCATAGTATATCACAACATATTATTAAACATCATATTTCCCAAGGGAAAAATAGTGAATAATAGCATTGTTTTATATTTTTATAATTCTCCTTAACGGCAGGCAACTAGATCATCATATTTAGTTCTCTCAGTCTGCTATATCACTTCTTGGGTAGTTTCTGGGAAATCTTAGTGAACATTCTTAAAAGAGTTAGTGAAACAGGTAAATTATATTTCAATATTGTTGTGATGATAAGTTTGACCTTAGGAGCCACTAAAAGTTTCATGACCATCTATCCACAGTCCCTCAATCATCCATTGAGAACTGTTGGAGTAAAAAAATGTGTATATTTTATTTATTTATTTATTTGTTTGTTTATTTATCTTTAAGACCTGGTTTCTTTTTTTTTTTTTTTTCCTGTATTTTAGGGAAGCGTCTACAGGGTGTTCAGGGTGTCACTACTAGATGGAACTCGTAGTGATTCTCCTGTTTAAAGCCCCCCAAGTGCTGGGATTATAGGCATGCACCACCACACCCAGTCTCAATTGCTGTCTCAGTGCGCCCCGGGGGCGGGGCCAGCATGGCAGACCCGGGATCGAACTCCTGGACCCTGCACCTGGTCGCAGGCCCTTTAATCCACTGAGCTATTTTGCCAGCCCAGGGTGGATATTTTTTTCACATACATTCTGTTACCTAGGCCAGACTACAAAACAAAACATAAAAATATAATCATCATGTAAAGGAACATGACATTAAGAGAAAGCTTTATTAGTAGGTTTTATTGACTGCTTTTTTTTTTTTTTGATGGTACCAGGGATCGAACTCAGGACCTTGCACTTGCCAAGCAAACACTTAATTCACTGAGCTATCTCCCTGGCCCCTATTGATTGCTTTGATATTTGTTTCTTTTTCATTCTTTTTTTTTTGGTCTTTTTGATACAGGGATTAGCTATGCTGTTCAGATTGGTCTTAAATTCAATTTGTAGCTAAGGCTGCCTCAAATTCACAGTGATCCTCCTTCTTCACATTCCCAAGTACTTGGATTACATATGTGTGCTACCATGCCCATCTTCTATTTCTTTTTACAGCCTGAAATAAAATAAAATTTCTCTAATTAAAACCTAATTAGTGGTTAGGTTTGAGCTGGGAGAATGGTAAATACAAGATGCAGGGGCAAGAAAAGCTTCATGAGTATTGATCATAGCATTGTTTATTGATCTGAGTGATAATTCTAACACTGTATTAGTTAATGAAAACCAAGCAATTTGTGTGCAATTAATTTCACTTTTGCTGAATACAAGCTATACCATATTTTTATTTACAAATATCTATGTACACAATGATCATATTAATCACAGAGAATCTATTCTTTCAAAGAATCTACTATTCAACTCATTAATTCTTTGTATTGTTTTTTTCATGTCCATTGCATTTATTTCTGCTCTGATTTTACACTTTCTTGTCTCATTTTTGCTTTAGATTTCATTTGCCTTTGTTTTTCTAAGGGTTTAAGGTGCAGTATAGATTGTTTATTTGGGATCATTCTATTTTCTTGACATGAGAATTTATTGCTAAAAATTTCACGCTTAGCTTTCAGTGCATCCTACAGGTTCGAGTAAGTTGTATCTGAATTTTCTTTAATTTTTAATATTTTTTAATTTCATCTGTGACCCATTGATTGTTCAGAAGTGTATTATTTGGTCTCCATGCGTTTCTCTTTTAATATTTAGACCTTCGGTCATTTTGACTTTAATTTAGTGCATGGAGAGATATATGTATCTAGCTTCATTCTGCAGTATGTGGAAAATCATTTTTAAATATCACTTATTAAAGAGGTGATATTTCCTTCAGCAAAATTGTTTGAGCCCTTCATCAAATATAGTAACTGTGCCTTGAGTTGTTTCTGTAACTTCTGTTCTGTTTCTTTGAGCCACAAGATATTTATTCATTTTTCTTTTTATATTTTATATTTTTGTGGAACCAGGGAAAGATTTTTTTGTGGGAATGCCATGCTGTTTTTTTTTTTATCACTGTAGCTTTGTAGCATAATTTGAAAACAGGGATTGTGATACCCCCTGCCTTGCCCTTGTTCCCAAGAATTGTTCTTGCTATTCTAGGCCTCTTCTAGTTTCATATTAATTCAGAATTGTTTTCTCCAGTTCTGAGAGGAATGCTATTAGTATTTTAATGGAGTGAACTAAATCTGCATAACAGTTTTGAATGTATGACCTTTTTGACTGTGTTTGTTCTGCCTATCCAGGCACAGGAGATATCTAAGCTTATGCTGTATTTTATTAAAAAATTAAATAAAAAACATAAAACCTAGTCTCATGACGTCATCTAATATTTGAAACATCAATACAATAAGATTGTATAGTTTAACAGATAATGAAAGCAGGAAGTTTTACTGGAGAGTTATAATTTATGTGTACAATATAGTACAAAAAACTAAATTGCAACTCAGTGAAACATTCATTACTTATACATGTACTTCGAATGCTTTACAAAGTCAATGTTTCTTAGCTATTCTTAAATAATTATTACTGCATGTTTCAGAGGTAAGCTGATTATTTCCTAGATCAATGGAAAAGGAATTGCCTATTATGAACAAGATCTTTATGTGTATCAAAAGTGTATCAATAAAATTAATTTTAAAATATAATGGAATTGTACCCATTCTTTAATTTCTCATAAATGCCTTCATGCAGTCAAAAGATCTGTTCCACATAACAGGTGGATTCTCAGCAGGCTTAATGATTATTTTCACCTGAATGTGTAAAAGGGTGTTAATAACTTTTATCTATTTATATTCACTAATTCAACCTCAGTATGAGTGTGTTTTCGCTGTACTTTGAGAAGTTGCCCAACAGAATTTTTAACATGACACAATAAATTACCACAGGAAGATTCCCTTTGCTCTATATGATTCTCATTTAGTTTGGACAATTTGTAAGAAAGCCTTAACTAACTTTGCAACACATATAAAGTTGTAAGTTTGCAGCACTTACATTCATGTGAAGCTGCATAAAGATAGCAAGTGTGTCATGACTAATTGGCAATTCTTGGGGGTTTGTGAAATTTAATGTGTTTAATGCTTTTTCAAATGTGCTAAAGAAGTGATCACTTGGGGACCATGCATAACTTAACACCTACACAGAAGTAAAAGTATTTATTTCATACTTACAAACAAAATAAACATTATTGAAAGTAAAGGCAACTAATTAAATGTCATAAAATAAAATTAACTAAGAGTCATACAGTTGGAAAAGTATTCCGGAAAAGAGATATTTTATTTTGTTCAATATTATGAAAGGGCTTTAAGTGTAATAGCAGAAAACTAACTTGAATAGTATATTCTCATCTAGCTCTTTTGTGATTCTGTTGTTTACTCTTACAGTACCACTACAGGTTATCTTAATGAAAATATTATAACTGTTTCACAGTTGTAAAGTGCTTACTTCCACAGTATAGTCAGTACCATGGCTATTCATTCATAGTTTCACGTAATTAATTATATTTGAGTTCAAATTGTATTAACCACCACTCCTTCTTGAATGAAAAAAACTCATTAACCAGTGGAGAATGTCTTCTTACAGTGCTATTTACTAGCAATAGGCTACCATCTGAACTAGTAGTTCCTACACAGATATACAGAGAGTTTTTATCAGAAATTCTGCAGACAGAGCCTGCCAAATAGATCAGAAGACTAAAGCACCTGCAAGCAGGTGCAGCAGTCCAGGAGTTCAATCCCTGGGCCTGCTGTGCAAGCCTCACACCCAGGGTGTGCTGAGATGGCAGTTTACACTGGGTGTGATGGTACACGCCTATAATACCAGCTCTTGGGAGGCTATAAACAAGTGGATTACTAAGAGTCCTATCTAGTAGTCAGGCCCTGAACACCCTGTAGACCCTTCCCTAAAATACAAAAAGAAAAGAGAAAAAGAAAAAGAAAGAAAGAAAGAAAGAAAGAAAGAAAGAAAGAAAGAAAGAAAGAAAGAAAGAAATTCTGCAGATACCAATTCACCTTACAAAATAGTGTTAATGTAGTTAAACACAGACCATATGAGCAATGAAGTTGGGGATAGAAAACAGGTAGAGACCTTTTTTGCAGGTTTTAAGTACTGAAGTAAGTCCAGTAAATCAATGAGCTCCATATTAAGAGTAGGCAACTAAAATTGCTATACAATCTGATGTCTTGGTAGTCCAAAATTTCACAGATTGTAAGGGTTGAAGTAATGGAGAATTCTTAAGTTAAAGTGACTTGTATCCAGGGATTTATTGCCAGAATACATGAAATAAGTTAATGGTCTAATCTGAAAAGCACATATGGGGCATGTTTAAAATGTTCTTGAATTTCAGGATTATGCAGTTTGGAGGAAACCCAAGAGGCACATGAGATAAAAATCCTATCTCCTTTAACTTTTTATCATAGATTGAGTAATTAAAATTTGAAATTACCAATTCTTTACATGAAGTTGTTCTCCAAGAGTGGCTGTCATATTTGCTTTTCTCTCTCTTTGGTATCAAACTTACAACATCGTGATTGCCAGGCAGGTGCTGTGCCACTGAGCTATATCCCTAGCCCACATACAGAGTTTAAAGCTATTCTGGGCTACATACTTAGATGAGAGACAGACAGATAGAAAGACAGAGAGAGACAAAGATAGAACGATAGAGAGACAGAGACAGCAAGACAGAGAATAAAGAGGAGGCAGAGGAGAAGAAGGAGAGGAGGACTAAGAAGGAGTGCAGTGTAAAAAAGAGCTTATTTTCATTCATGAAAGAGTGTTGATGGCAAGTAAAGGTCAAGAAACATGTCTTCTGATGGCCTTCTTGCTGTCAGATTCTCAAGGTATCATAGGACATCACATGACAAAATACAGGGAGTATGCACACATATGTGTGTTTCCTCTGTTTGCCCTCTTTTTGTTGTTGTTTGGTGGAACAGAGGATTGAACTCAGGCCCTTGCGCTTGCCAGGGAAATGCTTATTTCACTGAGCCATCTCCCTGGCCCCTTGCCCTCTTCTTATACAGTCACAAGTATTCAACCATGAAGATTCTACCAAAATGGATCCACGTGTCCAGGCCCTAATCACCTTCCCAAAGTCTCACTTCTGACCACCACGATCAGTTAAATGTTCTACTCTTCTAATACTTCATAGTGGTGTGTTCAGATTTCAGCATATGAAGCCCTAGAAGAGACATTCAAATTCCATTCAAAACTCAGAAATAGGTTTTGGATGGGGCTGGAGAGTTGATATTTTGAGTAATTTCCCAGGTGATGTTGATGCTACTTGCCTAAGCATCATACTTTGCTCTGCAAAATAGCAGGCTTCATCAATGCTCCTAAACTTCAGTGTCAATTCGAAGTTCACTGTTATCAAAATATGTAAAATGTGCATGAGAACCCTATGATAATGCAGATTTTAGCTCAATAAATGTGGTGCACCAATTTCTCTGTGTGTGGAAAACAATTTTAGAAGCCATGATACTTAATGTACTAGTATATTTGAGTCAATTTCTCATTACATTATTATTATTATTATTAATTATTATATTTAGTCCAGGCTGACCTTGTTTCACACTTCTGAATGCTGGGATTAGAGGCCTGTGCTGCCACAGTTCCTGACTGCCATTCTTTTCTTGATGAGAGAAACTATTCAAAATATAAAAGCATCATCGAGGTGGTCTGGGAAGATGGCTCGGAAAAATAAGTGCTTGCCTGGCAAGTGCAACGTCCTGAGTTTGATCCCTGGTAGCACCAAAACAAAAATAGCATCATTGAGGGAAGGCATGCAAAAAAAATCAACCATCCTGAGATTAGGTAAGTTTAGGAAGACCTTGTGAAACTAAACAACTAAGCCAGAATCAGTTTATATTTACTTGGACTCTTTTTTGAAAAGCAACTTTTTAGTATAATAAGTAGACCTTTCAATATTTTATACTGTATTGTCCTGATTTTGAAATTTAAATGTCTAGATCCAAGTAGATTTAAATCTTGACTTACCTGTTCTTTCAATTATTTAATCCTCTTTTACTAATTGTCCTTCATACCTTCTATGGCAAGCAGCCCAAAATGTAACATAAGGAAAGATTTAAAAGAGACTATATTTTTCTCTTAGACCATAACTGCCAAGCCAGAGGTGGGGACAGTAAAGAAAATTAAATTGGATGTATGATTAACTTTCCAATTCAACCTGAATATTCAATAATGAAGATAATTAGTGGATATCAAATGAGATTATTCTTATTTTGTATGTTTACTGGAATGTGAGAGCAAGTAGCTAAAATTATCTCTGGGATTGAGAAGGAATCACACTTGGTGAAAATAAAAAGAGCCATTAATTATTATTATTATTATAGAATTAAACTACTTTGATAAAATGGTACTAGTAAATTGCTATAACTAAGGAAAGTTAAGAAATGTGGATCTATACTGTACCTCAGTCTCCACTTTCTGTTTCACTTGAGGTGAAATTTATGGTAAATCAACTGAAAAATGCTATGTTTGGAGTTATATTTAAAAAGCTACACTAAAGAAGTGGAAGGGAATGGTAAGAAATAGAATGTCTTGTTGAAAGTCTTATTGTTTACCTTTGTTTTCAGTCCTAAATATAAATAAATATATAAATACATACATAAATAAATAAGTGAGAAGGCCTGAAAGGGGGAGTGTACTTCTTTTTCTTTTATAAAACAGGATTAAAGGAAATGGAAGAAGCAAATGTATCCATAATGCATAAATCTAAGTGAAAGTGTCTTGAAGGTATATTTAGACTCTGGGGAGATGGCTCAGTGGAATAAGCACTTCCCTGGCAAGCTCAAGGGCCTGAGTTCAATCCCTGGTTCCACCAAAAACAAAAACAAAAAAAGAAGGTATATTTAGGTTTAGATTCTCCTGCATTTTTCTGGATCAAAGAATAACTTTTAACAGTAACAAAGTAAGGCTAAAAACCACTTTTAATCAGAAGATTGCTAATAAATAGAGATATATTGACAATCGTATTTCCCAAGACCCTGTACAAGGTCCTGGATTGGTATGTACAGTAAAATAACATGGGCAACGTGGATTGTAATGCAATAGGAAAGATTATTTTACAAATACATAGCTACAAAAATTATTATGATTCCTGACTAAACCAAGTGGGGGTCCAGAGTGAGTAATTGATTGTAACGGATGAGAAGATAAAGGAAAATTGCAAGAGGATGAATAACATGAATAAAGTATACCATACCTTATCTGTATGTCTACTAGGGTAGAAGACCATTCTGTTCAATTAACACTATATCCCTTTCAGTACTTAGTAAAATTACTATTTACAGTAATTAAAGACTGGGGAGAAGGTTCAGTAGAATAAGTTCTTACTTGGCAAGCGCAAAGGCCTGAGTTCAATCCCCGGTTCTGCCAAAAAAAATACAATAATTAAACAAATTCTTATGATACAACTATTGGTCACTATGCAACAAAGGTACTTCATCTATGTATTATGTGATAAATGTAATTGGTATACGTTTTTTTTTTTTTTTTGAGACAACGCCTCACCATAGCCCAGTCTGGCATCAAACATGAAGCGATCCTCCTCATCAAGCTCCTGAGTGCTGGGACTGCAGGCGTGATCCACCATGCTCTAAATGTATATACTATCTTTGAAATATATTATTTTGTTTCTGAGATGCATTAATGTAGGAATTTGATTAAAAGCTTAAATTGACAAGAGACTGGGCTCACTATAAGAAGGACATAACAGATCAAATGAGATACAGAATATTCATATAAAGGACCATAGAGAGCCTCCACAGAACATACAGTTTAACAACCCTCAGCCACGCTATGTTGGGCTTTTCCAAGGAGAATCTGAGATGTTATGAGCCCACAGAAATAGTTATTGACACTCCTATGCAAGGGCAGTTTCATTCAAGTTCTCAGTATTTTTGTTTGTTTGTAGTACTGGGAATTGAACTCCGGATCTATAAACTGAGCTTTATCTCTAGCCCCCTTTTTCCCTTTCCTTTCTTTTCCCTTTTCTCCTTTCCCCTTTCTTCTTCCTTCCTTCTTCTCTCCCTTCTCTCTCTGCAAAGTCTGCTTCATTATGTTGCTAAGTTTTGACTAAGAGAGTTAAAACTTGTGATTCTCTTACTCAGTCCTCCAGAGTGCCATGATCACATGTGTGTGTGTGTGTACCATTGTACCTGGCCAGCTCTTCAGAATTTTTGTCTGACAGGAAGAAGTACTTCAACCTGCTTTAGCCTCCAGAAAATGGTTCAAGACCAAGTAGTCTGAGCACTTTTTGTAGTGTCCTATACTCGATGCCTAGAAGATATCAACTCTTGGACTACACAAAAAGGTGGGTACGTCTGAGTGCCCATATTAGTAGTAGACGATCTGACAAGCTGGTACATTCATAATTGTAATTGAGATTGAGTAGAATAATAATATAACTTTTGGTATCTACTTTAAGAAATATTATGTTCTAAAGGAAGATGGAAATGAAAATTTATTTCAGAACTGAAGATAACTGTGCCCTGTCTTGGTGGCACATGCAATGACTGTAATCCCAGCACTGAAGAGGCTGAGGCAGGAAGATCATGGTAAGTTCAAGACCAGCCTGCACTACAAAGTAAGCTCAAGGTCAACCTGAACTGCATAGTGAGACCCTGTCTCAAAAAGATAAAAAAGATAACTGTGAATCCAACTTTTTATAATGTATTCACGTTCAAAGTTCACTCTCACACTTTTATTAAATGTTTTTGTCAGTAATGAGCTAATGCCTTAATGTAAATGTACCTGTAATAAGTACTTACACTGTACTTGTAAGAGCTCAAAGGTAAATGCTTGGTTTTTGACAAAAATAATTTTAAATTTATTTATTTATTACAGTGTCTCGCTACACATTATGGATTCTTTTTTTGCGGGCAGGGGGAGGGTGGGTCAGCTCAGCCCGCTCTGTGGGGAGGGGCTGGCATGGCATGTGGTGCTGGGGATCGAACCGCGGTCCCTGAGATCTTGTCTAAGCAGGTGCTTTAGACCGCTGAGCTATCTTGCCAGCCCCGACAAAAATAATTTTAATAATTTATAATTTCTTAAGTATGTGGTACCTCCAGGATACTTTGCATATTCTCTGATATTTAAAAAAGAATCCTCCACTGTGGATTTTATTATTATTCTGTTACAGACAGTGTCACAGGTTTAGAGAAATTAACTAGATGGTCCAACTTTACAGATCCATAAGTGATAATTAGGAGTAAACGTTCCTCTTTCTGATTCTTAAGCCTATTTTGAAATCTTGTCTTTTTGAATTCAATTTCCAATCCCTTCACTGTTTTCAAATTTTAGAGAAAGCACAGCATAATTATGCTATATGAATATAGCTATTATATCTAAGCCAGGATATGTTTAAGAGTGAAAAGGGAGCATGAAAAATTATCTAATATACATATAATATATAGTTCCAGGAAGAAAGCAAATGACAAATGACAAATTGGTGAGGGATTGACTGAAAACCATTCAAAAGAGATAAAAGGGATGCAAAGTATAGAGATATGTATAGGTATCGTGTTAGCCATGCTAACATATCCAATATTAAGTTATGAAGATCCACTTATCCCATGGCTGAGAGCTAGCAGTCTTGAAGAGGCAAGAAGCAGAGCTGTATTCACTACATATGTTTGAGAGCTGGTGGTATGGCCAGCAAAGGAGGGATCTTTTGAGAATTGTAGATATGAATGGAAGCAAACATTGTGAGGTTGTGTGGATTAGGATGAAGGACAGACAAAAGAGATGAGAGCATTTGCCTCTCCTTTCTGATCCTCTAGTCTCCTGGTGCTTCACATTGGTGGAAAACTAACCAAAACCCATGCAGAATCTCACAGACCTAAAATAGAATGGAAAATGGGAAGAATGGATTTAAAAGAAACAGTGGCCCTGATGGAAGTGATTCTGATCATATGACCAATTTTAAAATTGAGAAGATCAAAAGGATTTTAATTATGAAACAACAGTAACAACAACAACAAAATCATGTTAGGCAATAGATGTGTTAGGCAATAGGAAAAAAGATATTCCTATTGCTTGTCCCACTTTGAATCTTAGCCATATTACTGACAAGTGGTCCTAAGATAAATACTCTAGTTCTGAAAATCACTTCTTTGCTTTTTGGCCATGTCTAGTAATATAGTCCTTCTAGAAGATGGCATCATTAGTGATAAAAATTAGCAAACCAAGTGCTGTAAGTAAGGGTTTAAGCTTAAGTTTAAATGTACCCCTTATTATAAATGTACCTGTGAATATTGTTTCCTTTGATTTTGTTTTCTCTTCCATAAAATGGGGACAATGAGACTGTTAAGAAATATAAGTTATTGACCAATATTACTATGTATGCTGGTAGTGTAATACTACAACAGTTTGTTGTAGAGTAAAACATAAATTTCTTCAGCATATGAAACTTAGTCTGACTGCTTGTTTGTCTAGATATATGCTAATTATAGCATGCTATTCTCTATTTACTGTATGTAATGTTTAATTTCCCTTCTCTCCTGAAGAAACCTCATTTTATATTCCATAAATGATTAGGTTATTTTTCACATGCACCTGTGCATATGTAACAATTACTAAGAACAAGCAATAATGGAAACAATGTTGG
Source organism: Ctenomys sociabilis (assembly GCA_004027165.1). Lineage (NCBI taxonomy): Eukaryota > Metazoa > Chordata > Mammalia > Rodentia > Ctenomyidae > Ctenomys > Ctenomys sociabilis. Next base: position 10,015 of record PVKA01029373.1, on the reverse strand, counting down.
AAATATCATAGTGTCAGGGAAAAAAGAGGTAAAATCAAGGCTTCATTCAACCCAATTTCTTGTTAAAGTTTTAGTAATTTATCATCAACTTAAAAATTTCATTCAGTGTCACATCTAGCATGTTTAGCACTTATTTTCTGAATATCTATAGCGCTCATTTGATATATTTATTTATTCAACTTAGGTTCAAGAAAAGCACTTTTCACCTCCACCTGCATATATAGATAGTTATACTATAAGCAAAGAAACTGTTTAAACCCTTTTGGCTGTCATTCAGTTATGGTTGTAATGCTTATTATATATTTAAGATTTTTAGCTTGTAAATACTTTAAAGGTGTGTTTTCATTTTCTTATATTTGAAAAAGCAAAACTAAGCTGCTAGTATGCATTTTATTCTATCTGTAGGACTTAGAATCTATTAACTTGTCACAAAAATAAAACACATTTTCTTATCAATTTAAGCCAAAAATACCAAATTTTGTAATACTTAGATATTATTATTCACATTTACATCACTTGCTACCCACAATCTTCAGACTACATCTATTGAAAGTAGTAACAATTGAAGGTACTAAAGTGATGGTATTTACTGGCAACATGATTTTCAGTTAGCACTAGGCATTTTTGTCCATTTCCTAACAGTTCATTGTATGGTGGAGATTTGGGTAAATCAGTGACTAAATTGAATCATAGGTTCTTAAAAATAGACTTATAGAGAACTGGATTTCTGAAATTAATTGTCACAGTACATAGTAAATCAACTCTATTAATAACCCTTGTTCTTTACCTTCCTTATGTTTTCTCTTTTTTGGTTATAAAGCCACACAGTGAAAGGGCTGGTGAGATAGCCCAGGGGACTAAGTGCATGCTTAGGCAATCACAGGGACTGGGGTTTAATCCCCAGTACCACATGCTGCATGGGTCCCACCCCAGCAATGAGCCTACCACTGAGATCCGGTGTGGTGGTGCATTTCTGTAATCCCAGAGCTGGGAAGGCTGAAAGAAAGATCACTATGAGTCTGAGCTGCATTGTAAGACTCTGTACCAAATATATTAAAAAAGTAAAGTGGTGCCTTCTCCAACATATTGATTTACTCTATTCCTATTTTATGAACACCCATCGATGACTTGCTTTGGTCAATGTAGTATAATCCAATTTGACCCAAAAAGGATTCAAAAGACATTTATATATACCATCTCTTTTCTTGGTCATCTGGTTTTGCCTTGATACCATGCTTGCTAAAAATATCTGAGACACATGTGGTCCCAGCACTCTGGGAAGTTGAGGTAGGAGGACTGCAAGTTTGAACACAGCCTGGGTAATTTAACAACTTAGTGTGACTGTGCCTCAAAGTAAAGACAGTTACAAATGTATCTCTGAGGTAAGCTCTGGATTCAATCACCAGAAAAAGAAATAGAGAAATAGACAAATCATTATTGAAAAGTCATAAGGACATCAGAAAAGAATTAAGAGAAGAAGTAATATGATACAACATGTTGTAGCACAACATATTAACTTATTTCTTAAAGTTTAATAGGAATTTCTTACATTCAAGCAGAAGGAAATTTCATGAGAGAAGAATGGAATACATTTTTAAAAAAATCTATGATGCATATAAGAATCTAGTGTATTTGAAAAATTCAAATGAATGTATGTGAGCACTTGTAATCACAGTCTTTGTGTAGCATGCTAGGCTCCAGAATTGTCTCCTGCAATTTTGGTACAGCAATCACTGAAGAGTTTTAAAGCAAGGTAATGTTTGATATTACTTTAAAATCAGTATATGAAATCATCATGTATACCTCTAATATAATTAATTTTAATTGTTAAATGTCTCAGTAATATGGGGAAGAAAAGGACATTCTTAGCTGATACAAAAACAAAAAGTCCACTAAATATGGCTGTTTCATAATGGCATCCTTAAACTGTAGTTTTTATAGGTAAAAATTTGATAAGTGAAATGGGAAAAGTATTCAAGGCTATATTATTCTTTGAGCCTTTAATAAACAGAAACTGAGGAACCATGGTGTGTTTGTATAAACAGTACAGTTAGGATAAATATGCATAATTCTATGAGAAGCCAGATTTGCAGTAGTGGTGGTTGAACAGGATATTATGTTGGCTTCTAGTACTATAGACAAACACCTGGAAGATAACAAGGTAGAAAATTTAATTATTGAAACTGTACTATAATTCAGCTTTAAAAAATAAGATAAGTATACAGCTACATTCTCTTAATTCATTGATTAGGGACATCTGCTCCAATAGTGTTTGTAAGTAGAGTGTCATGTATGCACCTTGTATGACAACAAGCCAGTATGAAAACAATGTGCAGTGTACTAATTGTGGAATCTGTCCTGTTGGTTTGATTTGGAACTGTCTCATTGCTATTTGTTCTTCAATAAAAAACAATAAACAGAAACTGATGCATAGTTAAAGAGATGATAATTTTTGTATGCCAAAATAATTCAGGAAAAGTAAAACTGAGGCAAACAAAGATCTGAAACAATTTTGTGCTACTAACATTTCATGTAAAATCAAGAAAAATCACTACTGGGTCCTCAGCTATTATATTTATTCAATGTGTGAGATTTCTGTGGACTGACTCAGAGATGAAACTGTGCTTCAGTGTCGTCTTTGTGAGTCACAATTATCCATGTTATCATGCCCCATTCACATATGGAATCAATAAGAGGAAGTACAAACTGGAGTATTGTTTCACAAGGCAATATGACAGGAGTCAAGTAGGAGAGATAAAAATCTGATTTGCACTGTCATGAGTCAAAAGATGGGGAGAACAATTGGAAGGGAGAAAAAATAGAGGGAGTGTGTCGGGGCCCATGTAATTTGTGTCCTATATATCAGTAGGGCAAATCCGAAAGCCTTAATTTGAGTGACAAATGAAGCTAGAAAACTTTACACAAAATACAAATTTCACAAAAGTTGTAATGGCAGCACAATTATTTTCAGAGAGTGCATAGTGTTGATAAAGTATAAAGAAAATAATAGCATGATGAATATAAATGTTAGTGTAAAGAGTACCTGTAGTAAAACCAAAGGGACTATGATATGGAAAAATTATAGAAGAACTTTTAAGTATATTTTTAATGTTCCATTACGAAACTTGATTGTTAGAACAGAGGTATTTTTAAATGATTTCTGCATGCTTCATTTCCATAATGAAATGCTTCATTATATTAAAAAAAAAATGATCACTAAAACTTAGAGGCATTTATGTAGAACTGTACAAAATACAAAGAGAAATAAATAGAAGAAAAATAAAACTTGAACATACCAAGGTACAGCAGGAAAGAAGGTAAAACAAAGAATAAGAAATCATGTAAAATAGGAAAAATCACATATCAAAAATACATTTAAACATATCAGTGATTGCTCTGAATATGTATAAGTTAATTTTATATTTAAAATACATAGTCTCCAATTGGTATCTAACACAAGCAAATTCAGCTGTATTTTATTTACAGATACATATAAGCTAAGATGATGGTAAACATTGATAATGTAGTGATAACATGAAAAAGGAGGAGAAAGCAATAGCAAAATTGTAAACAAGAGACAAAATTATAGTCTAAGTCAAATGGGAACAAAACTGATAAAAAGTGTTAAAATGCTGCAGATACCTTCACGTGAAAGGAAAACAAATACTATGATTTCTGTATCTGTGAACCGAACAATATCAAAATATATAAAGCAAATATGAGAAAATCATTCAAAATATGAAGGATATAGACAAAAATACTTCCAAGAAGAAGTATTACATAAGACTGGCAATGTCAGAAGTTGTTGACTTGAGCCTTTTACAGCTCAGCATATTAATATGGTTTCACTTTTTATACCTCGTTTTTATACTTTTCTGCTGGATGGTTAAGACCAAGATAAACAAGACCTAGATGACAAAAATGTGACCTTAGTATCTGACAAGTCAGTCAAATCCCCTCAGGATTTATCCTGAAATCCTGTACCACACTGGGTACATCCTTTGTCAGTGTGAGCCATATGGATGAGTCACGGCCATTGCTTGATCAATTTGCTCTCTGTGAAAGCCTGAGAGAAAGATTTCTCTCCATGTGACTCTCCTTAGGCACACTCTACATCATGGATCACTTTCCTCTGTGGCCCCATAATCTCCTTAATCAGAAAATTTGGGACACAACTGAGTTAATGATGTTACATTATAGGTTCTCTTATGGCCTGAGTCCTCACTGACCTTGAAAGGCGAGGGCCAAAATGTTGGCTGACCTTGCAGCCCTTCTTTTTCTCTAACTTTTGGTCTACAAACTTGGGTTGTTAACCCTCCAGCAGAGAAACTTATTGTTATCACCATACAACACAGGCAATTTAACTTAACCTCACTACCTGCCTGAGTATCAAATATCTTAGGCATAATATGGAAGGCAACTATGCTCACCACTATACCACCAACGCAGGCTCTTAGGCATAATATGGAGCAGGTATTTTCCACCAAGTATTGATATATTAACCTTTAAGTTCCTATATAACTTGAAGGAAAAAAATATTAAAAAATAGGAATAAACAACTACATATTTTTACACAGAGATTTAGAAATCTAACCATATACAGCATTGCAGCATGACAGTCCTGAGATTTTTTTTCTTGTCTGTTATGTTTATTACCCATTTTTAAAAAACGAACATTTAGTTGAGAGACAGTATGACAGTAATTGATATGTCATGACAAGAAGTACATATTTAGAAGACCAGAATGACAGGCATTCCAAACATGACACTAGTATTAGACATTGCTATCTTCAATGAAGTTGCTTAGTTCACAGGTATCCGCATATATAGTTAGTCAAGCTGAGAATCCTACCAGTTAACTGCTTGTTTCAAAAACCTGCTGAAGATTCTCAGGATCATTGCTTTACTCATCTTGTACATATAAATCTATGGCTTTGCCTCTGTCATGTTTCCTCACTTTTTTCCTTGCCTGCTCTTCATTGTTTAATCCTCAAATTCTTGCTTTCCTTTTAATTGTGTTATACCCTTCTATTTTTATTTCTTCTTTTGAGTCCTTATACTAGGGAGACTATACAATATTTACACATGTGGATCTGGTTTACCCACTACTATTATGGACTACTGGACTGTATTAGAATATTTTGCTGAATTCATGCCCTTACAATATTTAAATGGCTGTGGAATACACATCTCTGACAAAACTAAACAATAAAAGGGGACACAAATGAATGACCATTTTGCATCTGTTTCAAAATAGATATACAGCTACATTCTCTTAATTCAATGAATAGAAAGATTTATACTAATAGTGTTTGTGGACAGGATATCATGTCTGCATCTTGTACATTGAATAACCACTAAGACAACAATATGCAATATATTAATTACTGAAACTGTCCTACTAATCGGTTTTGAAACTCTCTCAACACCATTTGTTTCTCAACAAAATTATTAAAAAAGGAAGTATTACAGCTAGTAAGAAAACTGAAATATGGCCAAACAAATTGGCAATCTGTGTTTCCAAAGGAAAGAGAAGAGCAACTAGCAAGGCAGTAGTGAACAATTTAATAATGTTTTTGATCTCAAGATAAACAGCAACAATGCAACATGTAATGTGTAAAAGTACACATATTATATCTCACAAAATTATTGAAAATTGAATAAAATCAATATATATCGTGATTACTTTTAGCTTCCACTTTATATAAACATTTAGCAAAACATAATTCATAAATATACCAGGGCAAATAAAATTAAATTTTTTATATTTTTCCAAACAACTGAGAATGTTAAGTTTTCAGAGAAATATGTCTGACTCTTTCCTTCTTATAAACAGCTAAGAAGTCACTATGTTAACACAAAATAAATGCTCTTTTCCCATGAAAGTACCCAAAGCATGCATTACCAAAGTACTCTTCTTGATTAAACTACTCATAGAGAATAGTCTCAAAGTTATAGACTCATAAATGAAATTCAGCTTTTCAAAGACAGTATATAGTTGTTCCTCCATGTACACAATTTCCCTTTAGTTTCAGTTCCCCTCATTTAACTGTATTCTGGAAGTATTAAATGGAATATATATTGTGGTCTATTTGTCAGATTGTATGAGGAGAATCAAAAAGCTTAGATTTAATCACTATGTAGTAATCTATATATGTTTTTGTCCCTAATTTAGAACTCATTCTAAACAGAACCCTGAGAAATATGGATAGATGCAAATTATGCATATATGTGTGTGTGAGAGAGTTATTCTGTCATACTAAGAGAGAGAGAGAAAAAGAGTTATTCTGTCATACTAAGTTGGAATCTGAAAAGGTATATGCTTGCAAATTAATTTATCTTTCATTTACTAAATTTTCTTACAAAATTACAACATTATCTAATAAAGGAAATTCAAGCCAGTACTGTTTTGATTGCACGATTTTGCATCTTAATCACTCTTGGGTTTCTCTGTGTGGCCAATGACTATACTGAAGAAAGAATAAAAATTTCTTCAGATGATTTTTAAGACTAGTCTTAGAAGTAATATGTCTTACTTTCTTCATATTTCATTTGCTATAATACATACACACGGTATCACATAATTGTGAAGAGGCAAGGAAATGTATGTACTTCAAAAGCAGAAAACATAATAAACTTTGCACTACATTTTGTCCAGCATTTTTATTACTTTAGAGCAATAGTGAGTCTTTGTTTTCATGATTAGTGTTTTATATTTTTAATTATCTAATGACAAATACATGACTATCTTGGTTATACATAGGTACTATCATCACAAGATGATTAAAAGAATATAAAACATAAGTAGCATTTATTCTTTTTTTTGAGTTTTAAATTTTTTCTTTTTTTTTTTTTTAGTTTTGTTTTATTGAAGTACAAATATCAATGAGACAGTTTTAAGATACCTTGACAAGGTGGATTTGATAAGATACATTGCAAACTGTTTTCATAATATTTTGGCATCATAGAAGGTGCATACATGATATTATACTTACAGACATTATTATACCATATGTCTCTGAGCAGTAAATTAAGAGAGTGTAGCTGTTTGCGTATCTTATTTTTTATACCTGAATTACATCAAAGATTCAATAATTAATACTTTCTAACTCGTTTGACAGGTGTAGACAAAGGAAGGGGTATAGAAAGGCAGAATCATGATGTGTGTGTATGGACAGTACAGTTGGGATAGATAATGCCGTGCTTCTACATAATCCTATGAGAGGCAAGATTTGCACTAATGGTGGTTGGACAGGATATTACATCAGCTTCTAGTACTATGGACAACCACAAGGAGAATAGCATTTATTCTTTGTATTCACATAATTCGTGTGAATTCAGAAACATAAAAAACATCAGTGGTGATGTCCCAGTTAATGTCCCTCTGATATAGAGGCACATATCTGGCTTGGAGTTTAGCTCCATATAAAAAATATAACCATTTTACATATGCATAATTGCATTCAATACTTTCAAGCAGTGATTAACAGTGCCTTTTTGGAAATGAAGTAAGTGTTAATAAAACACACTCCAGCCCATTTGCTTATGTACACTACTTTTTAAATTAATTTTTTAAAACTTTTTATTAATTTTAATGAGAAAGAAATAGCCATGAGACAATTTCAAAACAGGTTGGTAGGACAGTGACAATAATTAATACATTGCATATTGTCTTAAGTAATAGTTATTCGCAGTACAAGATGCATACATGATCTCTGGTCTAAACAATATTGGTACAAATCTTCTCATTGATCTAAGAGAAAGTAGCTGTATATTGAAAGACCATTTTTTATTGAAAAAATGTATTTATGTATATACAAAATAGTTACTTGGCTAATTTCAAGCACAACAGCAAAGCTGAATGACTATGACAGAGACTGTGTGTGGTCCACAAAAATGAAAGTATTTGTCATCTGTTTTTTTGCAGAAAATATTTGCCTAACCCTGCTTTAAACTCATGAGATGTAAGCACTAAGCTTCGTTGTACCATTACAAAGCTTTTGTTTTGATCCCACAGAAAACAAAACAAAAGCTCCTAAAATCCAGCTGCAACACCTAGTTAACAATGTTAGTTGTTTAGTTACAAAGTGTTCAAACTGAAATTCAGTTAAGGACCACTAGGAAACCTTATTGAGTATCACTTTTTTTGTAATGATGTATTCCATGTGGAGACCAGATTTGATCGTATTTTCAAGTTTTCTTTCAATTATAAATATATTAACAAAAAGACAAATTGTCTATAAAACTAGTTTTAATGTCTGATATTTCCTCTCCTTGTGATGAAAGTTTCAGCCTTTGTAAATGTTTATAAATGGGCTTTAAAGTATGGTATAAATCCTATTGTTACCTAGGCATGTTTTAAATCATAAGCTTGTAAAGAATTGCTAAAATACTGCTTTGCATGCGCAAGCCCATTTGTGCATTAAATAATGCTTCATAAAGTCCAACTTAAATGTGGCGTACTGAGTTGCTGAATTTCCAGTTTGATTATAAGTTTTAAAATTGAAGATAGCATCTAATATTTAAAGATATCTAAAACAAAATGTAATGATCAAATGAACTATTCTTACCAAATGAATATACGTGTATATGCCATTAAGGTAAAAAAATTTCTAATTGTTAGGACCATTAAAAAGTAGGAGTGCTACTTCAGTGTTTCAGCGCTAAATTATTAAAAAGTAAAATAAGAAATCATAATGATTACTGTTTAATGCACATTTTAAATTAAAATATTATCTTTGTGACCCCAGAGATAGCTCAGTAGAATAAGTGCTTGCCTGGCAAGCACAAGGGCCTGAGTTCAATCCCTGTTTCTGCCAAAAATAAATAAATAAATAAAAATATTGTCTTTTTTTATTTTTATTTTTATTTTTTTCTTTATTTTAATTAAAACCACTTGTCTTTTATAACATACCACCATGCAACAGCAAGGAGGTTTTTTTTCCTGTTAAACTTAGTGTGCCTCTGTACTTTGTCATAGTGACATAGTGTTGGAAACAGTAAATTCAGTTTTGCTCTCTTGGAGATATATCAATCAGGAATTACAGCAGATAATAAATTGCTCTTCATAAACAGGAAGACAATTTCAAGAATATCTACATGCTACTGAAGGGGTGCCCAATATAAGTTTATAAAATAGGTTCTATCCTATATTTAAATGAAAGCCATGTGAAAAATTTTTATAGCTATTTCTTCGTTTATAGTCACATTAGTGCTGAAAATGAAAATAAAATTTTAAAGTGTAAAATTTTAAAGCATAAATTTGAAATCTGCCTTCTTAACATGTTGTATTTTAAAGTGATTTTGCTTTACTTTTATATGTATTCTCATAGGTGAAAGCAATGGGAAAAAGAAAAAGGAAATAAGACATACATTGCACAGGTATAAGTTCCTTATGATGAATGTGATCATTACACACACACACACACACACACACACACACACACACACACATATATATATATATATATATATATATATATATATATATATATATGCATAAATTGTGCCAATAAACATTTTTTACCTAGGGATTGAACTCAGGACCCTGTGCTTATCAGGTAAGCATGTATTCTACTGAGCTATCTCCCTGACCCTGTACCAATAAACTTAATAAGAGAAGCTGATAAAACTTAAGGAACAGCTATATAATCTAAGAGGAAACCCATCACAAGCAAGCTAAAGTTCTTAACAACTAGAGTCATAAACATAAAATGTCAAGGAATCATTGTAAAAATTGAAATTACTTTTAGCTGTTTACTACCTTCATGTACCTAAGCTTACCTATTTAGCAGCATATCTGAAAATATATTAGTATGTGGGAGACAATATAATCCGGAAGCCTTCCTTTAGATTCCTTTTATGGACACTTCCTGTTAATTGCTGCATTATGGCTTCCTGCCTCTGTTCTTTTAATTAGACTTCCTGTGACAAGCTCCTTTGGTTGATCACATGAATGTTATTAGCCTATAACATTACCCTAATGTATCTACCTCATTGATGACGTTGACTTCCC
>PVKA01029372.1:0-28375 GCA_004027165.1 Ctenomys sociabilis | reverse complement strand
GTGTGTGTGTGTGTGTGTGTGTGTGTGTGTGTGTGTGTGTGTGTGTGTGTGTGTGTGTGATTAATATACACATATATTGAAATATATCTTGTTGATTCTTTTACAAAATATTAGGTTATAATACAGTATTTTCATACATGCATATAACATGTTTTGATCATTTCCATCTTCCCTACTATTGTACTTTACACACAACCCTCCTTACCCTCTTCTTGTCTAATAATAACTTTGCTTCTGCTTTGTTACTTACATGCCATCTTTTCTTCTTATAGTCCACATACTAGGAAAAACATGCAATACTTGTTCTTGTGGATTTACTTTGCCTAAATCTTTAGTCCCACCCATTTTCCTGCAAATTCCATAATCTTATTCTCATTTTCAGTTGTGCTCTTTATTCTTTTTTCTGTGTTCTCACCTCTTTTTCCTGATATCTAGGGCACCATGGTACACTGTTTCAAAAGCTCAACTTCCACTAAAAGCACAAAGGCCACACTTCCACTGAGTGGAGCAGACCCAGGACTGGACAGCTGCTCTCTAACATAACAACAGCAAATCACAGCTTTATCTCAACAAATCATCCAGCCACAGCAATAAGCAATAAGCACTCAGAGATATTAAGTGTGAGTATTGGTTCCTGACAATGACATCACACACACACACACACACACACAAGCACGCACGCACATACGCACGCATGTACACATGCATGCACAACTTTTTATATCATCATTTTCAGGTGTAAGTAAGAAATATTTCTCTTGTTTTCTTCTCCAATACATCAAGTTAGTGGAAAGGAATTTTTTTTTTTATTTTACATAACTTTATTGAAATGTCTTAGCCCTCTCCTGGTCCATCCAGTGAGAAAGAACATTATCTAATACACAACACACCAAAAGATACACAAACAGTCAACACTGCATGATAGTGGCACCTTCTTTCCACCCTCCATATGTTTCTTTCTCCCACCTGTCTGCCCTCCACAAAGAGATACAGAGGGACGTATGAGCTGAGGGCAGGAAAGCCAGGTGGGCCCCAGGAAGATTTTTGTTGGTGTTGGTTTTCCCTTCTTCTTTTTTTCCTAAGGTTTTGCCTTCTTGGCAGCCAATTGGGTAAATGCCAATGTCCTTCAGCCACTATGTTCACTGAAGTATCTGTGATCACTAAAATAGCTCTGCACCAGTAAGATTTCCTGCAAGTGCCAGCTCTTCTCATCTAACAGTTTTAAATAAATCCTCAATTTAGTCCCCAAACAGTCCCGGGCACACCTTCACTAGTGGCTTTAATGACATTATCTATATCTACCCCTCTTGCTTGGCACAGACTGCGCACACACCCTTGGGAATACCAGCTTGTCTAATTACGAAGAAATGTGGCCATAGTTATCTTTACAGAGATCTCACATAAATAATTCTTGCCTACAGAAGAAGCAACTGGTTCATCTTTCTGCTGCTTAATCTCGAGGTTGTAAACTCTTCTTGCACATGGGTGTGGTCCTTTCCTGCCTTGTCTAGAACAGCGTTTGGTGCATTAGTGAGCGTTCAGTAAATATTGTCAACTAAATTAATGACCACGTGCATCAGTAAACTTCATCAAGACCCAAAAGATTAAAATGGCCCTGATTCTGACCCAAAAGTTAAAATGCTGCTGGTTTAATTTCCTGTAGAGTAAGATCATAAATTGTTCCCTGTAAGTTTGGCACTTCTAGAGAGTTAAGAAAAAATATTTTCCTCCCTTACCAGTGAAGTTTGGTAAATATATGACATTATTCACTGCCCATTGCCTATAAATATTCAGAAGCTTTCTTTCACGTTATCAGGCAGTGTTTCTCAGATGGGATTCTCATAGTCCTGTGTTCAGGATTGATTCATCCAGTACAGCACACCGCTAGCATAATTCCTCTCTCCTAACAAATGTCATGGTGCTGTCCAGAATGTCCTCCCCAAATGCCACATTACTCAAGCCTCTACTTGGAGACTCTTGTAACTGTCAGAATAAGTTCCATCAGTGGCATTCCCTTCTCCTTAAGAGAAACCCAATCACAGCTGATCAAGTTTTTCCTGGCTCAGCCCTAATGCAGCTTTATGTACCAGTACACTGCTGCCCTCAGTGTCACCAACCTGTGGGCCATTGCAGCTGCCTGCTTTCATACTCTTCTGTCTCCACTCTCATGTTCTCTGCCTAGGATTCCCACCCAGAGCCTGCTTCCCACAGCTGCTGACCGGAGTACACATCTGGTAAGGGAAAGTCAAGAATCTCCTTGTCTTGGCTGCATCTCCTGACGATTTCCTTACCTTGGCCCCTACCACAAAGCATTTCACCTGTTTGCTTCCCTATCAGTCTTCTACTTAATCTCCTACTGAGCTCTCTGATAATGGCAATTTGTCTCACCTCTGTACCCCTGGTACCTAACACTGGGGACCCTAGAATGTACCACATGCCAGACTGCTCATCAGCATACTGTGGTGTGTGCCACACCACACAAAGGAGAATGTCTATAGCAGCCCATTGGGAGCTACCCTGGCTGCCCACGTGCTGGTCCCATGGTAGGGACTGGCACACGAGCCCTACCCTTGTGATGGCTCCAGTCTGGAAAGGACAGGCATTAACCCTAGTGTGATAAAAGGGGAGGGGCAGGGGAAAGCACACCTGAGGGAGGGCCCGGGATGCACAGGCACACTGAGCTCAGAATAGCATGGGGTGAGTAGGCAGCACATAGACAAGAAAGACGAGGTCAAGGGTGCAGATCCTGCTCATCCTCTTACAGATTCACTCACTCCGAGTCAGACTCCGACACCCAACCCTCTAAGTTTGAATGCAGGGACCTCCAGTCAGTGCACAATGCACATGATTCCTGGTGGGTGACAAATCTGCCTCCATTCTCATCACATTCTATGGGAATAATGATCTAACACTTGGTAGATTTGCTGTTAGAACTAATAAATAGGACAGTCTACTTAAAGTGCCCAGCACACACGCCTGTCACAGAGAAAGTGCCCCATCGGTACTGCCTCTTCTCATCTGTGCTTAGCACTGCTCCGCAGGCATGAATGGCACGATGGTCATATGGCAGGCACCCTGCTAAGCACAGGACACAAACAGAAGTAAGATGTGATTCTGGCACAGAAAGGGAAGAGACAGATGTAATACCGACACTGCCAACACAAGCTCCAAGGTAGTCTGGACTGCTGTTATCATCATTAGAAGCAATGGAACCACACACAAGCATATGTAATAAAGAGCTCTGGGATAACTCGGGCAAAGCCACCCCCACTACCTATGCCAGGGCCTCTGCCCTGCTCCCTAGGCTGTGGCCAGCAGCCTCCACACCCATTCTCGATTCTCTCTCTGGCTGTCATCCTCCACCATGGCATCGTCACCACATCGGTGGCCTCATTCCCGCCTCTGCCAACAGCCCCCTTCCTCCTCCAAACCCATGGTTCTTCTCACCACTTTGATTTAGTACGAAATATAAAGTTCTCGTATTGTTCCCTGCACTTTCACAAGTAATGCTAGAGAGATAGACTCCTTGATGCACAGTCATGGAACCAGGAAAATAATGGGCCTGCCAGCTCATTCCAAGTAATCCAAGACACTTGTTGGTCATGAGAAATCCATAAATTAACCAATAAATTACGTGGCATCTTGAAGTCATTTTAGGATAAGCAACTTCCATCCTGGTAAACAAAGCTTTCACCACCCTCATCATTATGCTGAGACCCGTGAACTCACACATCCAAGGGTGAAACATGAAAAGCTGTTTTAATGTGCTCTCCAAAAAATGATGAGTAAAGACAAAATTGGAAAACACTGGCTTTCTCCAGTTAGGACTTCTGTGAGCCAAGCGCCCAAGACATAGTGGTACACAGTGACATGTTTATTATTCTCACAGTGGAAGTATGGCTTGCCTGGATCCTCAGTGATGGGTCTCAGTGCAGCCATCTGAAGGCCCAGCTGGTCGTCCTGTCCAAGTGGCTCACTCACATGCTGGTGGTGGGCGCTACCTGCCAACCAGAGAACCTACCTGTGGAGCTGCAGCCTGGTGGTCTCACAGTGCGGGGACTTCTTTCTATGGTAGCTGGTTTCCTCCAAAGCAAGCATCCCAAGAAAATTGGGTGGGAGCTGAATGGCCCCTTTTTCCAACCAAGGTGAGAATCATTTACTATGTCTTCTACTGCATTCAGTGAATCAAAGCTGTGACAATCCCACCCAGATTCACTGGAAGGGTCGTGGACCCTGTTCTCAACTAGAGGAGTGCTACAGAATTGGGGGCCATATTTCATATTGTTTTAGGACTTGTTTCAGTTTTAATGTGCACCCACAAACTTTCCTTTTCTACACATACTCTCTACATTCTCAAGGTTTCCACAAATCCCACAGCAAGGCTATGGGCTACTGGTTCACTGGATCCCATTAGTTGTCCCAGATGAGGTCCAAATCCACTTGTGAGTTGGTTCCTAAGGGCTTTGCGTATAACTCAGTAGCATAAGTGCCTGCCTGGTAAGCACAAGATCCTGAGTCCAATCCCCAGGACCAAAAGAATAAAGCAAAATAAAGTTGGTTCCTAATGCCTTCAATTCAGAAACAACCCCTGTTAATCCTGTCATTAAATCCATTGCCCTTAATCTATCCTGTCCTTGGGCCTCTCCAGAGAGATCTAGAAACATTAACAATGTTTCAGCCTCCTTTTGATTTACATAAAACTAAGGATTAAAAATCCTTGTAGTACACAGGTTATCAGTTATGGCCTTTTCCTCAAGACAGTTCCTGTATCATGAACCCAAGTCTAGAAGAGATTAAAAAAAGAATTTTCATCTTAATCCATCATGCACGTGTACAATTCTTCTGCTTGGTGACTGCCTTGTTTATGCACGTGAACATGTTTTATTCATGTTCCTGTCTATAATTATCCACACTCATGTCACACTGTCCACTCAAATGCCTACATATTATAAATACACATACAATTTTATACTACTTGGGATAACAGAAATTAGATGCATCGGGGCTTTGTGTATTTTGATGACGCGACACTAAAATAGTTGAGCCCCTAAGTTCAATTTTTGAGGCATATTAATCACTTTGTTACAGTAGAAGGCACGGATGCAGAAGAGCAATAGCAGTCTGGGTGGCTGCTCTAGCAAGTTCTATTAGAAAAATGTGCATTTGCCCTCAAAGCCATCTTCATATTTTTTTTTCTTCCATATAAAACAAGTTCTGAAAGAAAAAGACTAAAATTGACATTGTCATTTCCAAGGAATCACGCTATTATGAGACATTTTATCACATTAGTAATCATATTCAGAGAAAAACGGGTTTTTAAGATGTGAAATTTTGAATTGAATTCAACAGTTATACAAATAAATCAGTGCACAGTAGCAAAGAAAACCACATAGGCCCCAATCACACAATAATAATCCAACCTCACGGCTCCTCTAATTTGATATTGCTGCCCGATTTAAATTACCAAGGAGTTTTAAAGAATACTGTCTATTTATTTTTGAATACACAGTGTATTTTCTCCTAATTATATTCTGATCACATTTTGCAGGAGAAAATACATCTGGCCTATCAGTGACATAAAATGGGCCTTTCCTCAGGGATGTGTAAAGCGTATATAAATCTGTGCTCCTGCGTGGGAGTTGCAGAGATGCTAACACTCAGGTCACTCACACGCTGATTTTCTTTGTGATCTGGGAGCACTGCTCTCGGGCTCTCTGCAGCGCAATGAGACCGTGGGCTCTTTGGCTCGCGTGCATAATGACTGAGCTCCTTTGCAAGCAGTCCCTCTGCCCTGGCCCTGAGGCTCCCGCACTGCCCTACTGCGCCAGGCTTTCAGCTACACTCATTTGGCAAAAATAAAATAAAAGCCATATTTCCTTTAGTTGACTCAGATTAAGAGGGAAAAATTCATATATGGCATACTATTGTGTGCTACTTTGATGATATTAAATAAATACATTATAGTGGCTCTCGTTTTTTAATGGCTCAATTTTTTTTTCCCCTTTGATTGCCTTTACCAATAAAAGTGTTGTCTGTGGAAAAGCACCCTTCTGGATAATCCATTGTCTCATCTTCACTCATTTTTATCACAGAATTCCCCCCGTAGCAATCCCCATCGTCAACCATTAGCCGTGCACATCTGCCCACAGTAATGACCGCTCCTACGTACATACCTGACTGCAGTCTCATTTACGCCTTACCCATAGGACACTAATGCCCCATCTCCAGGGCCAGCTAAATTCTGGACTGTTGACAGATTATGGTTATCACTTCATTGGGTCCTCAGAAGTGAATTAGGATTGCGTGAGGTCAGAAATAGGTCAAATGTCTGTGCTGTGGGCCTCACCTATGGCCAGCCTCATGTACACTCAGATAGAATGTGTGTCGCATCATTCCACTCAGAGCTGTATTGCCCTAAAATAAAAAATACTGAATCCATGTCTTCTTCTGTGCCAAACATCATAGGTATGTCAGGGTGATCACAAAGAAACATGTCAGATGAGTAATTGGAAAGATCATACATGGTATTAAAACTTGCTCTACTTCAATTTTGTTTCTTTTTTGATAGGTTTTTATTTTACTTCTTCAAATATGCCCCTTGGGCTGGCCAGATAGCTCAGCAGACTAAAGTGCTTGCTTAGGCAGAGTGCAAAGGCTGGGGTTCAATCCCATGTGTGCTATGCTGGCCCTGCCCCTGGTGCACACTGAGATAGCGATTGAGACTGGACATGGTGGTGTGCACCTGTAATCCCAGCGCTTGGAAGGCTGAAAGCAGAAGGATCACTACATGTCCAATCTGTGTAGTGAGAACCTGTAGACCTTGTACTAAATATTTATTAAAAAATAAATATGCCCCAATTTATGGGAATTGCTTAATTAAAGCAACTGACAAGCCGGGCATGGTGGCGCATGCCTGTAATCCCAGCACTCGGGAGGCTGAGGCAGGAGGATTGTTGTGAGTTCGAGACCAGCCTGAGCTACAAAGTGAGCTTAAGGCCAGCCTGAACTGCATAGTGAGACCCTGTCTCAAAAAGACAAAAAAAAAAATAAATAAAATAAAAAAATAAAGCAACTGACATTGGAGGGTTGATTTTAAAGCTCTCACAAAATGTATCCACCTCCTTATCTCCAGACCCCAAAGACTTAGTCTTTTCTACTAAGTTTTATGATACTAGACAGCAAGGGAAGCTAGAGGATACTTATTCTAGGCTAACAGGGCAAGACCACAAGGAGACATCTGCAATGTCGGTCCCTTGATGAGACTTAAATAATGCACTGAATTAGCATATCACTAGAGCAATTATACAAACAAGATATCATAATTTCTGAACCAAAGTTAAGGATATTTCAGCAGACATTTTGGAAATAGAAGCAAGGGAACTTAGATATGGAAGGTGGGGGACCAGAAGGTGAGGCGGACTTAATCCTCAGCTTTGACATGGAAAAGTATCGGAAGTACTTCGCCGCCACTATCCTTACAATAAAAACAGACTTGACAGACTGAAAATCAGCAACTGTTCATGACCTATCATGAAACTAAAATAGTAGCACAAACTACTTTCCTGAAACCCGGAGAGGTAGCCACACCCCAAGAGACACTGCAACCCAGACCTGTCTCTGTGGTAGGGTGACTACATGGCCATCTTGATGCATTGCTGGCTAGTGCAATGATAAGAGATTCCTGCATAGAAGAGCCGCAAGGCCAGCCAACATTTTAGCCCTAACCTTTCAAGGTCAGCGAAGACTCAGGACATAGGAGAACCTGTACTGTAACATCATGAAACTCAGTTGTGCCCCAAATTTTCTGAACAAGGAGATTATGGAGCCACAGAGGAAAGAGACTGATGATGTATAGTGTGCCTGGGGAGACTCACATAAAGAGAAAACTTTCGCTCAGACTCTCACAGAGAGCAAACTGGTCAAGCATTGGCCATGACTCATCCACATGGATGACACAGATAAAGGATCTACAGAGTAAGGTACAGGATTACAAGATAAACCCTGAGGGGACTTCACTGACCTCAACAGAAAGAAAAGCTACATCTTTTGGTATATAGGGCTTGATCTTTCTCAGTCTTAACCATCCAGCAGATAAGCATAAAAATGAGGTATTTAATGCAGGGCCATAATAATAAGTTGAGCTGTAAATGGCTACAGTCAACAACTTCTTCAGATAACTCACTATTATTGTGGAATGCTGGACTGTGTTGGATTGTGTCGCCGAGTTCAGGCACCTAAATTGGTTTAAAGACAATGGAGTGCTCATCTTTGACAGGTCTAGACAAAAAAAAGAGGGGGTTATATCATGGAAGAATCATGATGTGTGTGTATAAACAGTACAATTAGTATAAATATGCCGTGCTTCTGCATAATTCTATGAGAAGTAAAATTTGCACTAATAGTGGTTGGACAAGATATTATGTTGGCTTCTAGTACTATGGACAACCACTAGGAAGATAAAAAAATAGAAAGTATTAATTATTGAATCTGTGATATAATTCAGCTATAAAAAATAAGATAAGTATATAGTTACATTCTCTTAATTCACTGATTAGAGACATCTGATATAAATATAATATCATGTATGCATCTTGTACAATACCAAAACATTACAAAAACAGTTTGCAACGTATTTATTTATTGAATCTGTCCTGTTAATTTGTCTTGAAACTGTCTCATTGCTATTTGTTCTTCAGTTAAAAAATAAAATAAAATAAAAGACAGATTCCTGAAGATCATGGTCCTTGGAGGAACATTTTCCTGGGCTTTCTCTCAGGCACCCCACACGTCTTTTTTACATTGAGAATCTGAGACTCTTCTATCCCTGCATTGGGAGGGGAAGAGCAACCAACCGCAAAACCCACCCAAATCCTTCTCCACAACAAAGGCCTTGTGGTCAAGAAGAAAAGATGTCATTTATTGGGCCAGGGATATAGCTTAGCAGCATAAGCATCTGCTTGGCAAGCACAAGGTCCTCAGCACAAAAAAAAAAAAAGAACAGACATCACTTATGTACAACTTTGAATTCTTACATCACCTACGGGAAAGGAATTCCTCCTCACTCCTATAATTTGCAGCCTTTCCATCTCACTTAAAAGGGAAAAAGTAATTTCACAGAATCCTGGAAAAATTAGGACAGTGATTGAGAGAAACAAAGCGAAAAAGCTTCACTAGCAGAGGAGGGATGGAAACACATGTGAAGGCCACAGCCTTAAGACACAGATTCCCCAAAAGAAATAGAGTAGATCAGATGATGATAGGATGTTCACACTCACACACACACACACTCTTTCTCCTGCCATGGCAACAGTCACCAGTGCACCACAGCATCTGGAGGAAACGCCCCTCAGGAGCAGGGTATAGGAAAGCTCAAAGCTAAGGGAGAGGACACTGGGGCCTCAGGCACCTGCAGCTAAAACAAACATCAACAGAGTCCAGCTCATGGCCAGACCGACATAAACCTTTATCCCACAACACATGTCCAGCTTTCAACACAAAATTACAAGGTATGCCAAAGGTCAGAAAAACACCTCATCTGTAGAGAGAAGGCCATGGGCATCAGACTCAGATAGGAGAGATGTTGGGATTATCACACAGAGAATGTAAGCAGCTTTATGAAAGATATGTAGCCACAAAACTCTTTGCATTTAGTTCTTGAATAACCTAATCACCCACAAGCACCACGATGTACCTCTACACATTAATATTCATGTCACACACCCCGGAACCATCTCTCCTGATTTTTCCAGTGTCTGGACTGAACCAAACATTTTCTCCCTTTCTTCTCTTAGCTTCACCTCCAGGCATAACCCTTTGATGTGGTAAATTTATATATAAATATATATTTTAAAAAACTTTTAGAGATTCACATCTTCTTATTCCATGCCATTCTTTCCCAAGTCCCCCCTTGAGTGTCACATCCCTAGGCAATCCCCCACTGTGGCTGTCCTGGCCTTCAGACAATGCCCGAGGATTTCATGCTAATGGCAGTGGTGCTGCATTTCTGGTTAAGCTTTGTTGTCACCTTCCTGGCTGTCAGACTGTCAATTGTCATTTCTCTCTTCCATCCACGTGCCTTTGACTTGCAGCCTCCTCTGCCATCTTCCAGTTTGCTGCTTCTTAACTGCCCTGGGCTGGAAAACAAGTCAACTGAATACGTTGTGAACAGAATGCTAAATGGAAATCAGTGAGGCTCCCTGGAAGCGCTAAGGAGCCTGGCCGCCATGCAGCGACATCCGGTCTGCTGCTTATAACTCCACAAGCCTTGCCGCTTACTGAAGCTGTATTCTGAACTGACCTCTACATGCATAAGAGGCTTTTATATCCCTCTTGGGTTTTCCTAAAGCAAAATACATACCAGCACTCTTTAGGGCATCAACATCATAATCAAACTGCAGTAAAATTGACATTCATTCCCCCCTACGAACTGGATAGAAGGAATCTATCCCGATATATTTTTTGATCCTGTGTTAGCAAAATATATCCCTAAAAGTAGTAAAAATTATCATAATTTATGAACATACCTCCCTGGAAAGTTTTAATTTGGAAAATGTTCCTGATTCTTCCAGATTGTTCTACATAAGCCAATGTACAGAATTAACAACCACCTTCCAGGTGACTCCAACTTGGTGAAACCCAGAGAAGAGTTAAGGAAACAAATCTCCATTCAGCTGATTCCCCAGGAGTTCCGGATGAGGCAGGCAGGGAGAAGGGCCTGGTAAGGACTCCATCCTTACCTGCTAGCCTCATTTCCATTATAAGCTGCAAATGGAAAAATCAATGAGGAGAGATGAAACTAGAATACAGAGACCCAAAACTGCTACAAATCATTTCTCTACCCTGAGAGGCCAGGAGCAGAAATTCCACAGAGAAATTCTCTGAGAAAGACTAGTATTCTGCCAAAGTACTGAGCTTCCCCTCGTCCACCGGGGGGGGGGGGGACTTCATTCCCAAGTGGACAAATGGACTCTCCATGCCTCCTAAATCCTTCGCAGGAGGGAATAACACACCGTATACCAAGGTTTTTGGAAAGCACACTCCCAGTGAAGCCCAGCAACAGGAGAGATGCAAAAAAGCACAGCTGTTCTGCTCAGTAAGGCAAATCAGGTGCTCTCCTGAGCGGCCGCCAAGTGTGGGGGTGGGTAACAGGTGTGCAAAACAGAACTGGGGAGTCGGCGGGCTCCCTCAACTCCAACTCACTTTTCTTCCCTAAAAGAGGTAAATTCCTGTTTGCTACCAAGGGGGAAAAACAAGCCCTACACAGATTGCCTGCTATCTCCGTGATAGTTTTTGGAAAGATCCAACTCTCTCTTCTCCCACGTTCATTTTTAACTCTTTTTTAATAATTCATTTATCAATGTACTGCAAATAATTAATATACTCTTTTGTATTTTGGGGAAGGGGTCTACAGGGTGTTTAGGGTCTCACTACTAGATCAGACTCAAGGCAGGGGAGAAGGCTCAGTAGAATAAGTGCTTCCCTGCCAAGTGCAAGGGTCTGAGTTCAATCCCTCGTTCCGCCAAAAAATAAAATAAAAATAGAAAGAGCTTCTCAATTTAGATTGGAATCATAGTGATCCGCCTTTGGGCAAGCCCTAATATACTCTTAATAACAGGCCTAGTACTTTCTCAGGTGCTGAATCCTTGAAGCCAGGAAGCTTAAAGCAAAACAGAGCTAGGTGACAGAACAAAGGGAGAGGCAGACCTCCAGACTTCACCATCAGAGATAAGAATCAGCACCCCCAGGCAAGTGGGGGGCTCTTAGCTGGAGGACAGTGGAGAGGGGAGAGGCCTGGTCCTGTGCACCAGGCAGAGGGACAAAGGGCCGAGGGTGCAGGTCCACAGACCTGAAGGCAGTGAGCAGGGTGCCAGCTGAAGGAAATGAAGGTGCAAGGGAAGCTACAGTAATAGCTTAGTGACCTAAAAGATTTTAGAACTGCATGTCATGGATTTGGAAACTAAGGTTTTTATATGTATGGTGATTCCCTGTCTCTTGATATGAAGATAACATTTGGACATTACAGATAGTCCAGCACTGCAGTAGACAGCGTTCACCAGAATAAGATTACACATGGATCTATAAAAGATTTATTATGATGGGCTGGGGAGATAACTCAATGGTCTAAGCACCTGCCTGGCAAGCACAAGGACCTGGGTTTGATCCCTGGTACCTGGAACTCTGGGTATGCCATGCCAGCCACCAAAACTGACACAGTGATGAATGCCTGTAATCCCAGTGCTGGGGAGACTGAGACAAGAGAATCACTACAAGTCCTCACTGCATAGCAAGACCCTGTAACAAATAAATAAATTAAAAATAATAATGTATAAATAATTTTAAAAGGTCTAATATGAACAATTAGTCATGGAATTAAAAGGATCTAGGATCTACTGTCAAAAGCTAGAGAATTAGAAAAGACATTGATGTAGTTTCAGGCCAAGCCCAAAGACCTGAGAACAAGAAAAGTCAAGGAACAAGTCCAAAACCAAGGTCAAAAGTCCAAGAACTATGAGCATCAATGTGAAACAGCAGGACAGAATGGGTGTGGATGTTCCAGCTAGCGGAGAGAACAAATTTATCTTTCTCCTGCCCTCTCTAGTGACACCCTAAAATGATTGACATCTGTGTGTCAGCCCACACTGGGCAGGACAATCTGTACCCAATCTACCGGTTCAACTGCTAATCTTTTCCACAAGCACCATCCAGAACACTCTTAAAAAGAATGCTTTACCACTGAGGATACCTTAGTCCAGTCAAATTATCACAAAAAATTAAGTCTCATACAGCCAATTACTTCATTCACCATCTATAAAATGGAAATAATATGCCCCTCATTTTAGTATTGTTATGAGAATCAAATAAATATTGCATGCAGAATACCCAGCACAATTTCCAGCTATGCACATTATCTATCGTCTTTATCACTGAGTTTAGAAGAATGGGGCTGTGATCAATGGATTACAGAGCCACAAATATGACAACTAAAAGCCGATTGCTATCTCACACCAATAAAAAGACTCATATATCTTTCAAAAAGTAACGTGCAAGAGGATAAGTAAGAATGAAAACATCTTTCAGGTCACAGTCAGTAATAGGGATTTTATCTGTTGTGCAGTTAACCTTATTTCCACTTTTTGTAGCTTGCAAAATGTGTTACAATAATTTAGCTAAAAGCGAGGGTCACGCAACTGTGCCGCCTCCCATCCTAGCAGTTCTGGAAGATGCCCCTGCTGGCGCACTCCCATCTTGAGAAGACTCAGACGGGGCATACAGGCCTAGATTGTTGACACCTGTACCACACGTCAACTGAGAGGAAGGGCAGAGGAGAGACAGAGTCTACACAGGTGCTTTACGCCGTGAGCTCGAGGAAGGCTGCACTACCCAGAGGCATGCCTGCACATGCGAGTACCGTACGCAGCTCTGCAAGCGCGCCACGTTCCTCGCAGGATTTCAAGACATTCTGAACTTGGACACCCCCGAGAGACCTGCTGAAAGACCAAAAGAAAGGAAAAAAGAGAGATTTAGAAAATCAAATGCTTTACTGGCTGATGTGTTACTATTTAACAGATACAATTTTAAAGGAAAATCAAAGGTCTGTTTCCTTCCACGTGACAGGCTCTGGGGATGCTCTTAGGTAGAAAACATGAATCAAATTCAAGTAAAGAGTCTAAGAGGAAAAAAAAGAAAGAAAACACTGGACAAAAGGCTGATGAAAGAAAAAAGACACTATGAAAGAACAACAATGATGTTTTTAAATAGCTGAAAGTAGAAGGAAGGTTATCTGAAAAACTTTCTTTATACAACAAACTTATTAAGCAACTGCCAGCTGCCAAGCACTATGCTGGGGGCCTTCAACAAGCTTGTCTTACAAGAAAGACAGTAGAGGGCCAGTGAGACAGTTCAGTGGGCTAAAGCGCCTGATTAGACAAGCTTAGGCAGGTGCTGGAACCATGGTTCAATCCCTAGCACTACGTGCCATGCCAGCCCTGCCCTCAGGGTGGGCTGAGCTAGCCCAAAAAGAAAAACAAAAAGAAAGACATTAGAAAATGAGAGGAAATTCTGTGACAAGGAGAAGAAAAGCAGGATGGGGTAAAATAAAGAATATGGTGAGGACAGGACACTTACTTAAAAGAGTAGAAAAAAGAGTAACCCAAGTGTTACAGTCTGTGCCTTGTCAGCCCCCCAAAGCCTCACGCAGTCATGGGACAGGCTTCTCGAGACTGTGATTGATTCATGACCCAGTGCTGGGATTATGGGCGTGAGTGCTACACCCACAGATAGCCAAATGCTGCATAAAGAAAGGAGAGAGACTTGCTGGGGCTTATGGCCTCTGCTGCTTCCGCTGCCCCTCCCTCTTTGTTCTTGCTGTTTTGTTGCTTTCCACCCCCAGAGGATAGTAATACTGAGGGAAGTGGGGTGTCCCAAGGAAAACATGAGGTGAGGCCCGGTGCCAGGGTTCTGACAGGAGGCAGGCCCTCCAGACGCGACTGAGGCTGTCTGTTGCGAAGCTGAGTGAACTGCTGCCCTCTGCCGTGTGCCACCAGGCCGTGGGGCCAGCTGAGTATGGACTGAACCCCCCCCAGACTGCGAGCTAAATAAACCTTTGCTCCCTTAATGTTGGGTGTCATATATTTTTGTCCCAGTAATGAGAGAAAAGTAGCAAGACACCAAGAACACGTGACCATGAATAGGAAGGGGAAAGAGAACTACCCGTCCTGGGCCACAAGTGTCCACCCCATGCTCTGGGGATCTGGAACAAGTCACCTCTCTCCATATCTTTCTTTTCCCAGCCCTGCAGGAAGGTTCTTTGGCTATGTGATCAGCACCAGAATCCTGAGACCCTAGAAGCAAGTTCGTGCTCCATTCTTGACTGCCCTTTCCTCCTACTTCATCTCCAGTCTGTTGGAAATACCGTCCATGCTGTCTTCAACATCTGTTCCCAGATTCTGACCTCCTGTCAGCCCCTCCAAATGCTCAGCCAGTGTCCCTTCTCATCTGGATCAGTATAGCGCCCGCCTAGCAAGTTTGCCTCAGCCTTTCAATCTAAAATGCAGACATATATGCGTAAAATATTTACTATCTGGCCCTTTATAAGAAAAGTTTCCCGGCCTCTGTGCTAGAGCTGCCAGAAAAGCAAACTCTGTTCCGCTCACCGCCATCTCCCAGCACTTAGGACTGTGCCTGCCACATAGCAGGTAGGTATTCCTCAGCAATCTCAGTGTCTCAGTAGCTTCCCCAACCCCCTTGTGTAGGCAAATTAATGGCTGAGAGTAGCTGAGAGAAAATATCTCACACAAGACACCATTCCACATCACTTTCCAGCTTAGCATTATAAGATCCATGCTAGGCAGTTTCTTTAAAAATTACAATCTGCTTCCCCAACGTCTTCATATCCCCAAAGACAGCTTTGTGTGGGTTCTCTGTAGAACCCAGCTGAACTGCAGGAAATGGAGGGAGTTAACTTCTTCTCAAAGAAAGAGTAACTAAAAAAAAAAAAAAAAAAATCAATGGTATTTATATCCATTGTACTTGCCAAAAAACATGGGAAAGAAACTGAACCAAAGGGACAAATCGAATTTAACTTTTAATTGCTTCACTTATCAAAAAAAAGTGTGGCACACAACACATACAGAATGCCGAAGATCAGATCTGTCACTGGTATGACCATCAGGTGGCGTGAAATTTTACTGCAATTCTATGGCTACTGCTCTGGTCCCTGAACTGCTCTTCTTTTTCAGCATGTGAGCATGCATTTTTCCAAAGCAGAGCCATCAATAAGTCAGGCCAAGGATAATCTCCAGGTCATTAATTAAGCCCTATGTACAGGCATGCACACAGTATCATCATGCATAGCATACGGAGCCATAAACACTATGTTGGAACCACCAACTATAAATTATGAGCACATAATTCCCTTGAGCTTCATAAACCATAAAAATGAAGCTCAAGTGGTTTGTGTAGTCATTTGAATCCCAGAAGAAAACACAGCACTGTGATTCAAAAGTTGCTTATTGTTTATTTTTGTGTAATGGGCAGAGCCTACTTCTCAATTCACACGTGCTCTCCTCCCAGTGGGGCCATCCATCCACCCACTGACGCTCCCTGTCAGCCCTCCTCGCCCCACATGAGTCCCCCAGAGCTCTCCCTTCTTACCAGAAAAGGATCTTCCAAGGCAGGACCAGAAACACCAGCCTGATGGGAGTTTCAGCCTGCTTCTCCTCTCATTAGCAAATTTTAATAATTCACTAGAGCAATGTAATTCTTGTGAATAATCAGTGCAGATTTTTTTGCATGGAATACAGTCTATTAACACTACATCCCAATGTATTGGAACATCCTCATAGATTTTGAGAAACAACAGTAATGGAACACTAATTTCTTTGTTAAGCTATCATTTTAAATGATTTCTTTCCATTTTTGAGTCCCAAACTCAAATCTCCATTCCAAACTACTTTATCCTGACCTTGACCCCTATCCATTCATCCACCTCTGGCTCTGACAATGAGAAATCAAATATTTAGTGACCACTGACTGTGGGCTGGCAATTATGCAGTCACCAGGAGAAGTCTTCTCCTCTTAACAATCACAGTGTAGTAAAAGAAAAAGTGAAAAGGGTAAACTAAAGTGCACTTGGCCTGCAATGGAATGGGCACAGGAATTGCAGTCAGATAAACTGAGGCTACACTTGAACTCTGCCCCTCCTTAGCTGTGTGATGCAAAGCATGGCACTTACTTGCTCTGAACAATAATTTTCTCATAAGCATAAATGAAAATGAAGATACTGATTTCCCACATTGTTGGGAGAGTTCACAATGCATCCCTTTACTCACTGTGTGACCTCGGGTAGGATGAACAACTGCTCAGTGCCTCCATCTGTTCAGCTGTAAAGTGGGGCTAGGAAAGGTCTTCTTGGAGAGCTTTTCCTGATGATTACATACATTACCCTATGGAATGCCTCAAATCAATGCCTCCTACATAGTAGGTGCTCAGAAAGCATTAGTGGTGATGGTTATTCCTATACACAAAGCTCCTACCCCATGCCATTTAGTAAGTGCTCAATAATATCATAGCACCATAAAGCATCAGCAATCGGCAAGACAATCTGTGGCCATGCTAGGCAGGCATGTCAGCTTATACCTTGGAAGCTGAGGGAAGAGGACTGCAAATCCAAATCCAGCCTGGATAACTTGGTCAGGTGATAAGATCCTGTCTCAAAATAAAGGGGATGAAGCTATAACTCAGTACAAAGGCCCTGGGATAAATCCACAAAACTCAAAAAAAAAAAGAAAATTCATACTAAATTGTATAATATAAGCTAAAACAATCTTTTATAAGTTTTTAAAAAGCCCAAAAGGAACAAAAACAAGGAGTTGACTGAATATTTGCATATTCATGTTGTGTAAACCTATTTGTGTATACAAGTATATACACTTGTATATTCATATTCATGGCTATTATTCACAATAGCCAAAACTTGGAAGCATACCACGTGGTCATCAACAAATGAATGGATACACAAAACATGGTGCATACACACAGTGAAATATTACTCAACCTGCAAAAGAATCCTGACAACTGTAATCCTGACAATTGCTACAACATGAATAAAACTTTTTCCTTTCTATATTTTAGAGTACTAAAAGTTCTTAATTCTTACTGAGAATTCTCACTATATATTTCACCTTTGCTCCTGTGCTCAGGACATAAGACCTCCCAGACTGGGTCAGACCTCTGCTCCCTCACCCCAGCGCATCCCCCAGGACTCTGTGCACAGGTACTGATTCTGTCCTATCTAGTTCAAAGAAGCCAATCACAAAAGCACAAGTAGTACATAATCCCACTGTGCGAAGTACTTAAAGCAGTCAAATCCATAAAGACAAGCTGAAATAGTTGGCACGAGCTGGGGAGTTAATGTTTCATGGAGCTTACTGGGTAGAGCTTCCACTGGGGCAGATGAACAAGTACTGGAGATGAGGACAGCGATAACTGCACAGCTGTAATTGTACTTAATGCTGCTGAATTGTACAAGTGAATACATACAAATGTATATATATATATACACATATATTTGTGCAGTTAAAAAACACAGGCCACAGGGCAGGGGAGATGGCTCAGTGGAATAAGCGCTTCCCTGGCACACACAAGGGCCTGAGTTCAATCCCCAGTTCCGCCAAAAAAAAAGAAAAAAGAAAAAACATAGGCCACCATGAACAAGACAAGAGAAGTCTAGAAAGGCTTCTCTAGAATGGGTGGCTAGAGGATAGTAATACTGAGGGAAGTGGGGTGTCCCAAGGGAAACATGAGGTGGGGCCCCGGTGTCAGGATTCTGACAGGAGGCAGGCCCTCCAGACACGACTGAGGTTGTCTGTTGTGAAGCTGAGTGAATGGCACTTCTCACATCAGTGCTCTCTGATCTCCACACACTTCCTTCTTAGAAATCCCTTTGGTCTGTCACACTACCCTCCTTCAACAAAAGATTCGAAGGTCACCTTCCTTGCTGAGCTTTCCTTCTCCAGCTCCAGGACTTCGTCTTACACTATATTTCTCTCTTCTCCACAAGAACTGATGATCACCAAAGGCACAGCCTGCATCTCCTTCTTGTCACCAAACCCTAGCACCATGGCAGATGTTGTCAAAAAATGCATCTGGAGTATCATGGAGAAGCCCATAGAGCAGAGAACTGATGCATTGGATACCTTTCTTATTTATTTGGTACAGGGTCTCGCTACACAGCTTGGACTCATAGTAATTCTCCTGCCTCAAGCCTCCCCAGCGCTGGAATCACAGGTGTGTGCCAGCACAACTGTTTTGGTGGCCAGCACCAGGCTGGTAGGGCATGTGGAACCAGGGATCAAACCCAGGTCTTTGCACTTGCCAAGAGATGCTGAGACTGCCGAGTTATCGCCCCAGCCTCACTGAGTGCTTTTAAAGTGGAAAAATTGGCAGAATCAGTGTGGGGTGGAGGAAAGATAAGTCCAAGTGCACACAGTGGACTAGAAAGGCTCAGAGGACAAGGAAGCAAACTAGGAGGCCAGAGCAGGGTCTTGGCAGGAAGCGACAAGAGCCTTGTCACCATCCCTCTTCTACCTGGGCATAGCTGCCTGGTGCCCTCACTCGGGATGTGCCATTTCCTTAAGTTTTTGATTAAATAGTTATTATGAGAATGGAAGAGAAATATTTGAAACGAACACTAAATCATTTAGTAAATGATCACTATGGAAAATCAAGACTAGGGGGGCTGGAGAGATGACTCAGTAGAATAAGCGCTTGCCTGGCAAGCATAAGGGCCTGAGTTCAATTCCCGATTTCGCCAAAAAGAAAGAAAAGGAAAAATCAAGACTGTAGGTTTTAAAAATAGATTGAGTTTTTTTTAATAGATTACATTTTTCCTGTGGGTGGCTGCCATTATGCAGTCTCATTGACTGAGACCCGGGGAGTGGCATGGGCCAAGTTTCAGTTCATAGGAGAATGAAAGACTAGAACGGGAGCAGAGGGCAAAAACTCACACATCTTTTCTAGGGTGCCATCTCTCCAGTCTCTTACCTGTCCTTTTTTTTGGTTTTCCTACCTTTGAAGGATCCTTTGTCTACAAAACAAAGAGGCTATTTTTCAAAGCTACTGTATTAGCAAGACAAGATTAAAAAAAAAAAAAAAAAGACAGTGAGTTCAATTACATACAATACTTAATTGGACATAAGTAGAATGAAATTTCCACTTAATGAACTTAACATCCTTCATAGAGGGAACGACTAACCTGGTATAAACATCAGAGGGATGTCTCTCAAGATCCCTCTGTGACATTAAACAGAGGAACACAGGTCCCCTACCCAGCTTCTCCCTGCTGTGGAGCACCTTTGGCCCAAGACAGCTTTGGCTTCTTGCCTGGTCAAATGGACTGACCAGAAGTACAAAGCTTAGAGAACTCATATGCGCTAAAAGAAATAACCTAAGGTGCTTTCTAGCTTTCTCTTAAGGGACATTTATTATTATACCACTATATGCATTTAGAACTTTAGATTAAAAAAAGATAGTATTGGATAATATATGTTCATGCTACAAATATACATTGGGAGTCGTTCAAATACATTAAAGAATTGTGATAGGACAGAAGGAAGGTCTTCCATTCCTCCAGGAGCTAACTGCCTGATTCTCATTACCCTCTGGACACAAAGGGGGAAACTTGGGCCAGCAAGCAGGCTTTCACACCCAAGAGGAGACTGGCCCCTGCAGGCAGTGCTAGTTTGTTATCAAGCAATCATGGAACACAGAAAGGCGACACAAAGTCAGAAAGCTATGAAAAATAAGCAGAATTGCTTAACAATTAAATCAACACTATGTCATCACCGGACTTCCTTGGGGGAAAATTATTTCTCAGACAATCAACAAATAATTTTAGATGGGTGGACTACCCGCTGACTGGTAATAGAGATTTTCACAAAACCCAACTCATAAAACTGCAGGAAATGAAATAAAAAAGCAAGGTAAATCACCATCCGTTTATTTATGTTATTCATACCATTCTAATTGTAAAACTCTATGTAAAGATGATCTTCCCAGCGGGCTGCAAAGGCTCCACCTCGCCGCTCCCCACTGTTTCCCAAGGCGAGTGCACCACCACATGCTCCCCTCTGTACACACAAAACCGTTGAGCTCAGCTCCTCAGAATCAACAAAGACGGTTCTCCCCCTCCAGTCCCGGCATGCCTGCTCCACTGACATTAGACCCTCCGGATTTTAAACAAGCCTACAGGAGCATTCACCTAATAGTTCTCCCCCAGAAAATACAAACAAGAACCATAGAATGTAATTCAGGGAAATATAGCTTCTAAATGTCAGTGCTAAGACTTGGACTTGTGACCACCTGAGAAGCTATAATTATAATCATTATTATTATTAACCCAAAGAAAAATGAGAACATAAGAATGTGATGAGTATTTCAAAACAATTTTTTTCAAAAAATAAATTAATTAATTTAAAGAACTCTTTTTTCATAAATAAAATTTAATGTCCTTATTAAATACAATCTGCCAATTCCCAAACATTGTTTTTGAAACTTTATTAGTGGGTTAGATTAAAAAGACTGGGAATGGGCCAGCAAGATAGTTCAGCAGACTAAGCGCCTGCTTTGACGAGTGCAGAGACCACTCCTGCAAGGTGCCGGACCCAACCCTGCAGCATGCTGAGCTGCTGAGTCCTGGCGCGGTGGCACATGTCTGTAATCCCAGCGCTAGGGAGGCTGGGAACAGGAGGATCACTACCAGCCCGAGTTGTGTGGTGAGACCCTGTACCAAATGCATAAAAACATGGTGGTGGGGGAAGACTGGGAACAAATTGACAGCTCAGGCTTTTTTGGGGCGTAGGGGCTGGTTTTCTGTTTTACTTGGTTTTGTTTCTTTGTATTAAGTTTGGGTGGCATGGTGAAAGGCTGGAGTTGGGAGCACACCTCGCTCATGCTGCTGGTGTCAGCCGGCAGTGCCCCACTCCTCGAGTCTCTTCCTCTGTCACCCACTCTACCCTGTGTTTGTCCTGATACGTATACACCTCATCATCATGTGTGAGTGGAAAAGTGACTACATGTACACGTGGGAAGCACAGCGGACACACAGCACAACACAGTTACACATAGCCGTACCAGGGCAAGCACCTATGCAGTTCTCTCATTCTGTAAGTGACCTGATGAGGGCCAGAGAGGACTTGCCCAGGACCACAAGAAGGCCAGGACACCCCACTAAAAGCCCAGCCATGTTGTACTCTTTCTGTTTTTCAATAAGGCCTTTGATCATTTACCTCAAGGAAAACACACACACACAAAACCATGTCCCAAACAAAGTCAAACTCAATGAGCTAGGATGGGATAGAGAACTCAGCAGATCAAAGGACCCGCATAGGCAGACGCAGAGGCCCTGGGGTGCTCTGAGACGTTGGCTGAGACTTGGTGTGGTGGCATATGCCTGTAATCCCAACACTTGGGAGGGAAAACAGAAGGATCACTATGTGTCTGATCTGTGTAGTAAGACCCTGTAGACTGTGTACTAAATACATAAAAAAATCTTAAAGAGCAGTTAAAAACACATCCCATGGGTAGAATTAAATGTATCAAAAAATAATGAGTACTTTCTATCCAGTTGATCACATAATAGCTGCACATCAAATGCATACACATGTAGGAGTGCATGTATGTGCACACATGTATGGCATGTATATGTTCCAATATAGGTATGGGTGTTCCAGTACAGATATAATCTAAACTACTGCACTGGACTCAGCGTTCTTTTTTTTTAAACATCCTGAATATCAGTGCTGTGACCTTAAGGTGACCTTGACAATATTAATATCTCCAAACTTTGGTTTCCTCATTTATTAAAGAAGGATCATAATTATTCTTAGCTACTATGATGGTTTTAAGGATCATATGAGATAATGCTTGAAAGAAATCCCCCAAGAAAAAATTTCCCCATGACTTCTTGATTTCTGTTGCCTTCTTCTGAGGCAAGTGAATTCTCCATGTATATATCATACCAGTCTCCAAGAGACGTGCTGAGTCCTTTCAAGATGCCTGTAGGAGGGGCCAGGGAGATGGCTCAGTGGAATGAGTGCTTCCCTGGCAAGCACAAGGGCCTGAGTTCAATTCCCCAGTTCTGCCAAAAAAAAAAAAAAGATAAAGATGCCTGTAGGTGTTACACAGCAGTTTGTCTAGGACTTTCAAAAAGAATATTGCTAGAGAAGCTACTCAATTTATTTATTTTTAATTTTTAAATGTATTTAGTATAGGGTCTATAGATCGGACTCACTGCACAGATCGGACTCATAGTGATCCTCCTGTTTTCAGCCTCCCAAGCACTGGGATTACAGGCACATGCCACTATGCCCAGTCTCACTCTCCATCTCAGTGCTGCCCAGGGATGGGGCCAGCATGGCACTCCAGGGATCCTAACCCCACTCCCTGCATCTGCCTAAGCAGGCTACTCAATTTAGAAGAACAGAAAGCCACTCAAATTATCAATAGACAAGTATCTGTGAAGTAAGGCTCATGTACAGCTCAGTAATCAGCACCAAAACTCACAAGCTATGTGTTCTATTCCCGAAGAATTTAGAAACTACCTGACTAGTTAAAAATATAAGAATATATACTTAACTAATAGTAGAGCATGATTAGTCAAGGCTAGCTTGATTAGTCAGGAAGGCTTTCCACAGTACATGAATCTCAAGACTAACCTTGAAAGAGGCAGGGAAGGGTATGGGCAGGACCTTCACAACTGATGAATCAGAGATGTAAAGTCACCTACCCACAGAGGAGCTAATGATAACTGAGCAGCAACCCAAGGCCCAGAGACAAGGCTGTCACCCCAGCCTACATCTAGACTATCCTTTGGAGGCTTTAGTTATCATCGCCTTAAGCAAATTGCATCAATATCTAATAATGAAAAAGTACAAGTCCCATATGGGCTCTTTTTTCCATATTAAAGTTTATTCTTGTCTTCCGAAAACTTAGACTAGCATGGCATGTAGTGACTAAAAACACTGAAAGAATAAATGGAATACATGTTATCAAATTCCACAGAGACAGAGTAATTACAATTTTTAAATGGTCAGTAGCTAAAGCCCCTGGAAAAGTCTCTTCCTCTTCCCCCTGCCCAGGTGAACCACAGTGAACTTGCCAGTGAGGCAGACCGGCACCTCAGTCTTCACCTGTCCAGAGAGAACCTTGAGATCCGGGGGCTCCACAGGGTCATAGATCTTCATATCTCTACCTCAGCTTTTCCAAGGTTCACTGGCCACGTGGACCAAAGGCATGTGACCAATCAGAGGCAATGCTGCAACATAAGGAACAGCCACCTCTGCTTTACAGATCAGGCTGAGGAATCACGAGCCACAGGGTGGAAAGGGGAGGAGCAAAATGGAACCAGATAAGGCAGGATGGAGAAGGCAGGGTCAGGAGGGAGTTCTTCACTTTTCCATGGGATTAAAGACTGATTGTGTAAAATTAACACCACTAAAACAGTGTCTCAATCTCTCTCTCCCCTCCCTCTCTTTCCTTCCTCCCCTCCCTTCCTTTCTCTCTCTTCCCCCAACCATCCTTCTCTCCCTCTAGCTCTCCTTGTCACTCAGGTTTCAAACAGCATGGATATCTTTAGCCTAAATGACATGTGACTTGAGAGCAGATAAAACGCCACACAGTTCTTCCTAAGAAAAAAATAAATGATTGTGAAAGTTAGATAGGCGTTGATACGGAGGAAATGCAATTTTCATCCTTTAAAAAGAAAAAGAAAGAGAGGGTGGGAGGGAGGGAGAGAAACAAAGAAACATTGCAGGATCCTCGGTGACCCACACATATCAAATTATACAGGATGGGGTAATATGATTGCCCATTCTCCAATCAGCCAGCAGATGTGCCGCTGCTTTCTGCATGAGCAGCAAGTGACAGAAAAGCCCTGCTGGAAGTCCTACTAAAAGAGAATTACAATAATCAAGCCCGCGCTCCATCAGGGCATGTGTTACAGCAGCAAAATTAAATACAGAAGCACACCCTGCCTGAGGCCTGAAAAGCACGCAACCACCATCTTAACCTTCCAAATATTGTTCACTCAAAGAAGGGGTATAGTTTTAAAACAAAATTGAGAACAAGCCCAGCGACGCGATTTAGTTTCATTTGTGTGTCATTAAGTCATCACCTCTCTCAACTTGCTCTTTTTTTCTCCCGATGGCCTTTTCCCTTGTTTACGCTGTCCCCTCAATCTCGTCTGTCCATCATGAGACGTCAATCATGAAATTGAAAGTCAAGGGTTTAGAAATTATTTCCTCCACAGTACACGTTAAATAAAACATGTGGCAAACAGTTTTTATACACCTCGATAAATACACTTCCATCATAAAAGCTGTCTTGTAACTTTTGAATATGATAAGCTAGAATCTTAAAAAAAAAAAAAAAAAAAAAAAAACTAGAATCTTAATTTAAGGAACAACGGGCCCAACTACGAGGTGTTTGTGGGCTGTGCAGCCAAATCATTGTTACGTGTCTGAAATTGGCAGTCAAAAATTCTTTTTACCCTCTACACATCAGTGGCCTTCCAATTGTGTTCCTAAAGCAGAGGTGGAGACAACGGAGTGCAGGGGGATGCTGCGAATGCCTACCCTACTTGCTTTCCCACCCTGTCACCTCTGGACACGAACGGTTGTCTTTTGGTCCAGACCAGCGCAGAAACCTCTTTTCCCCTCTCCTTCCTTTTCTCTTGCCCACCTCCACCTGCTCCTCACCCAGCAGAGCCAGCTTTCTCTCAGAACATAAATTATGTTATCCTCTTCACCTGCCTGCCCGACAGCCCTAAATGGCTTCCCGGGTCATTTCAAAGAAAGCCGAGCTCCCTACCTCACCTTAAATGCCCTGCAGGCTCTGACATGCACCTATCCCTCCTGCTCCAAGTCTGCCACTCTGCCTGCTCCCAAAGCTCCATCTGGGCCTGGAGAACCCCAAGCCCCTTGATCTGGAGGGGCTTAGACTCCATCCAAGCTCTGCTGCCCCCAGGTTGGGTTGCTCCCTCCTCACAGAAGCTGCCTGGGCTGCCCTAAGTGTTTCTCTCCTCGCTCCACAATGCTCTCACACTGGGCCCTCGTGTTTCCTCCACAGCAGTTGCTATAATGTGTAACTGATTATTTGTTACTTTCATTTACTGATTTCCTGACTGCATCCCCAAACAGCCTGAATTTCACAAGCCTGGATGTCGACTCCCATTCATAGACCTCCTGTGGGCCAGCCTGCTGTGCGGTACTTCCTCATCAGCTCCTAGCAAAACGATAATGCAGTGTCATCTGATGGCTCAAGGAAGGAAAGATGGAAAGAAGAGGGAGACAGAAGAAAGGTGGGAAGGAGAAAACAATAGGGAGAGGGAGGGAGGAAGGGAAGGAGGGGGTGAATACTGAGCCTACATGTCAAGGGGCCCTAATGAGGAAGCTGCATACAGCAGGTAGGCCCAAGCATTGGCAATCATTACATCAAGGCCTAATTTTTTTTAAAAATGTATTTGGTTATTATAAGGTCTCACCACACAGCTCAGACTCACAGTGATCCTCCTGCTTTCAGCCTCCCCAGTGCTGGGATTACAGGTGCGCACCACTACTCCCAGACCCTGTGGCCTGCTCAGCCCACCCTAGGGTGGAGCTGGTGCAGCATGTGGTGCAGGGATCCGTGCCCTTGCCTAAGCTTGCCTACCTGGGCGCTTTAGTCCGCTCAGCTATCTCACCAGCCCAAGGCCTGAAATTTAAGTTGGATTCTGCTTACCCTGAACTGTTCCTTTACACATTTTTTCTACATACTCAGGGAAGAGGACCAGGGAAGGGACTAGGAGTAACTTTTCCACCTGATTCTCTACACTCGAACTAGTTTTGCCTCCTTGATGTTGGATGAACAGTGCAAGCAGGGGCTTGGGCCTCATCTTGCGGCAGCTGCCCCTGTGCTGATTTATGCCGCAGTGCTTCCTTACGGCCCAGCATTCCTCCTCGTGTGTGGCTCAAGCAGCATAGTCCATGCTTCCTACCCAATTCTGCGAGGTCTCCCGGAGCACATAGAACATCTGGCAGCTTCTTGAAATCACATGCCTGGATACTGCCAAGGTATCTTCATATATCACCTTCCTGCTCTGCAGGGAGAAATGTTATTTTTGGTTGAAATCACTTCTTCATTTATCCTAGGTCAAAGGAAGTTCATTCTCTCCATTATTGGATTTTCCTGAGTCAAATTTTCAAATGTTGTGTCCCTTGTTATAAACAATTTTAAAGGTACTATTTTATATCAACTTACTACCAAAGGTGAGAGCATGTGGCTGAGTCCAACTTATAAGAATATATATGAGATCTAAGTTAGTTTAAATTGTAACTCATCATGAAAGGTCAGCAGTAAAGTACAATTTTTCAATATGCTTGCTAGGTTTTCAGCTTCAAGGTTCATTCAAAGCTGTCCTCATAGTGGGAGAAACTCAGCTACCAGAAACTTTTAATGCAGTACACCAAGGGGAAGGAGCAAGAGATTTAATTATAGAATCAGGTCACTCAACAACTTTCACAGATTACCTAAATTTCATTTCAGTTCTTAAATTATTAATTGTACATATTGATAAGATACTGTGTAATAATTCAATACCCCAGCTAGCCCAAATATATCATTCAGTGTGTAGTGATCAAGTCAGGGTAGCTAATGTTCCCATCTCCTCAAGTGTTTTAAATTTAAGGAGAATAGTGTGATATTTTAATACATGTACACAATGGATACTGGCCAAATGGAAAACCTCTGGGCTTTTCTCTTCCACCTATATCTAAAATATACAACATTACATATAATGTTGTATATATAACATTGCCATTATGAACTACAGCCTTCCTACTGTTTTGTAGAACACTAGAACTTATTACTTCTCCCTAAGAAGCTGGTGCTTCCTCTCCCACTCTCTGTTTGGGTATCTGTGGTACAATCTCCCACCATCTCCCTCATCTCGCCTCTTCCCAGCCTTCAGCCATCACTGTTATACATTCCAACGAACTTTAACACCCACGTAAAACAGACAACATGAAAAGCTTGTCTTTCTGAACCTGACTTACGTCACTTGACATAATTTCCTCCAGTTCTGTCCACTTTGGTGCAAAACAGCTGAATAATATTTCATTGCATATATGTCGGCCACTTCCTTTATCTGCTGCTGAGCATCTAAGATGATTCTACAACCTAACTGTTACAAACTAGTGCAGCAACAGACAGATATACAAGTGTCTATTTGATATGCTGGTATAATTTCCTTTGAATATGTGTGGGATAGCTATCCTTTTTTTTTTAAGGTACCAGGGATTGAACTCACAACCTTGTATTTGCCGTGAACTATATTCCCTGGCTCCTAAGCTATCTATTTTTTGATTTGTTGAAGAACCTTTATGCTGTCCTCCAAAATGGTTGGAGGATCTACCAACAATGTGTTCTCATTTTGCTACATTGTCACCAAAATATGTTATTTTTACATTTTTTGTAGTTTTTTTTGTATCAT
The DNA here is from genome assembly GCA_004027165.1 of Ctenomys sociabilis. Classification (NCBI taxonomy): domain Eukaryota; kingdom Metazoa; phylum Chordata; class Mammalia; order Rodentia; family Ctenomyidae; genus Ctenomys; species Ctenomys sociabilis. The sequence goes on along the minus strand of PVKA01029372.1, from coordinate 351 downwards.
CCATTTCACTGAAGTGACATGGTACATTGTTATAACTTTGACTTGCATTTATAACAGCTTATAAAGTTGAATATTTTTCATAAATTAGCTGCTCACTGGAAATTCTTCTTTTGAGAAGTACCTGTTCTAAATCCATTTGACCATTTTTAATTACATTATTTATGTTCCATTATGGAGTTTTTTTTGTTTGTTTGTTTTGGTTTTTTTTTTGTCTTTTTGAGACAGGGTCTCACTATGCAGTTCAGGCTGGCCTTAAGCTCACTTTGTAGCTCAGGCTGGTCTCGAACTCACAACAATCCTCCTGCCTCAGCCTCCCGAGTGCTGGGATTACAGGCATGCGCCACCACGCCC
>PVKA01029371.1:0-28335 GCA_004027165.1 Ctenomys sociabilis | reverse complement strand
AAAAAAAAAAAAAAAAAAAAAAAAAAAAAAAAAAAAAAAAAAAAAAAAAAAAAAAAAAAATAAAATAAAGACTTAGTAGAAGCAACAGTAATTCATTACATCAATAAAGTTACATAAGTTTAAGAAAACAAATAAAATAAGAATATAAGCTGATGCAATTATTTATGATGAAGACAGAGCTGGTTTTTCTTAAATTGACATTGTTAAACTAATCTATTTCCCAAATATTTATCTAAATTACCTTGGCCTAAATTCTTAATGCCATTAGTTACAAATACAGATTTATTTTAGGACACTGAAAATTTTGAAAGCTCCATTTTTTAATGCTTGAGAATTTTAAGAAAATTAAACTCATATCAGCACTTACTGATCTCTTCTCCTTTTTTTGTATTTAGGACAGGGAGTACATGGTGTACAGATTTTCACTGCATAGATTGGACTGGTAGTGATCTTCCTGTTTACAGCCTCCCAAGTGTTTGTCTTTTTGTCTTTTTTGAGACAGGGTCTCACTATTGCAGTTCAGGCTGGTCTTAAGCTCACTTTGTAGCTCAGGCTGGTCTTGAACTCACAACGATCCTCCTGCCTCAGCCTCCCGAGTACTGGGATTACAGGCATGCACCACCACGCCCGGCCCTCCCAAGTGTTTGGATTACAGGCATGCCACCAGGCTCAGTGTCAATTGCCAATCTTAGCACACCCTGGGGGTGGGCCTGACACAGCAGGCCCAGTGACTGAACTCTTGGCTCCTGTGTCTGTCTAAGCAGGTGCTTTAGTCCTCTGAGCTCTTTGGCTAGTCTAGCACTTACTGATCTTAAGCAAATAAGATTAGAACTCATTTTAAAAGTTTTATGACTTTGGCTGGTGATACTATGATACTATTCAAAGATAAAAAATATTCTGTATTCACGGACACATAAACACATATACAGGCACAGAGAATTTATAGTTTTATTTTGAATTTTTTTGTGCTGGATCAAGGATAAATACAGTTAAAAATTTCCTTGCTCATAATTAATAGTTACTCTTTTCATGGCATAAGTTCTTAGCTAATGTGAGTTCCATGTATTTCAATAAACAAACAAAAATGACTGGCAAAGCTATTATCTTTCACCTGTGGAACCATGACCTCGGTGAGCCATTCATTAGTCTACAGACTCACCATAAAGCCAGGGCAATCACCAGCAGAAGTCATTAGGAGTCCAAGGAAACCCAAGTCCTAGTAACTATGGAGATGGAGTGCTGCATATGAAGCAGGAACTAGGCTCTCTGGTGGGTACCAGTCAGCAGGCGATGGATCACAGAGGGCATCTGGGGGCCAAAGCTGAAGCTAAGCCTATCAAAGCTACAACTCCAAACTATCAAAGACACAATAATAGGAGGATTACGAAGATGGATTTATTTCAGGTCAGTACAGTAGTATGGGGACTACAGATCCGAAGATCAGTGCATCTCAACAGGGTATTGTTAAGAACAAAACAATTGAATATGAAGTGATTTATAGTTATGGAGTTATGGTCTCTATATATATCACTCTGCTCTCTAAAATGTCAGTGATTTTGTTTGTTGTTACTTAGAACACTGATTTCCTAACTTTGTATAATTGGCTAACTAGTAACAAATCAACACAGAAACGCTTAGAGCCACACACATTTATTATCTCACAGTTCTGGAGACTTGATTTCTGAAATACATCTTGGCAGACTGAGGCCAGGATTGTGCTCCTTTTGAGAGCTCTGTGACACAATTGATTTGCTTTTCCAGCTTCTGCATTCCTTGGAGAGAGGCCTAATGGATGCCACACCTAGAACTGAATCAGTTAAATCACCTGATGCTGAGCTTCCATGTGAGAGCTTTCTCTGTCTTTTGCCAAAGATGGAGGTTGGTGCTAAAACGGTCTAATTTTTCAAATAGTTAAGAATGTGAGTATTATACAGATGTAAGATAAATGTAACTTGAATACTTAATCAAGCCATTAATTCATAAGTGAGCCATCAAATTAAATAAATATCTTAAACAGATCTATGTGCTCTACTACATAAAATTCATTTAAATTGCTGTGAAAAACACCCCATATTGCATTGCTATAAGTTTCCTGTCACTGAAGTTCTCTCTGTATAGCTTAATAGCAGCTCAAATTAATGAGAAATCCCATCAAATGCTTCCCTCTCCTCTTCTACCAGACATTGATTGGAATGTCTGCTAAGCAATGCAAAATCATCTTGTGCTCAGTTCTTAGTCTTAGATCATTTTCCTAACAAATTAGGGTACCAAGTCAGAATGAAATAATATGACATAGGGAAAGGCCAAGTCAGAATCTATTAGTGAAATTAGAGAATCTATCATGAATGATGACTAGAACATTCTTCAGAGATGATTCAAACAAGTTTGTTTGAATTGTTTTTGTTATTTGGATTCTGAGGCATATTGATAGAATTTGTGACATACCTGAGCTCATGGTATATCAGATTTCTGATGTGTTTTTCTCTTTAAGTTACATTCCTTTGTATTATTTTTATAAGTATCACAATCATTGTCTTTATGTTTTGAAAGATTCTTGGGTCATAAGGTTTTCAGCTGTTAGCTGAGACTTATTAGCAACTATTAAAATTGATTCAACTCACCCTGCTTTTTCCTATTAGAAGTTTTTGCCAACATGATTCCAATTCTTTTCTGTGTTAGATGCTAAACAAAATATATGAACAGCTATATTTGAAAAAGAGCAGAATACATTTATAAATAGTTGATATGAGAGAAAAACCATCTGAAGTTGGGCCATCCACATTCCATTATCAAAATTGGAAGCAAGTGCTAAGTAAATGGAAAAATACTGGCTTGTTGGTAGGTGTGTATGCTCATTTAAATACAAGCACTGTGAAGTGGCACTGACATTCTCAGTCTGGCTTCTCTTTTTTTAGGGAAAGAATCCTTGGGTCCATGGACTAGAAAACAGTGAAGAAGAATGACTACCTCATGTCGCTGGTGGGAAAGTTTCTACCAGACATTGAGTTTGTCTTGGGTACTTTTCTCTCATTGCTGGGACAAAATATCTGACACTCAGAATTAAAGAAGGAAAGATTTATTCAGCTCACACTTTGTGGAGATTTCAGTCTGTACTTTTCTGGTTCCAAGGCAGAGTGGCAGACGGTGGAGGGCAGCGAAGAGCAGCTGCAACAACAGCAAGGCACAGAGCAAGCCTCTCCCTTCCTTACACTGCATCCAGGCTATGTGCTCCAGGGCAGGTGTGGCACTCACACCCATAATCCCAGCAGCACCCACACCCATAATCCCAGCAGCACCCATACTCGTAATCTCAGCAGCACTCACACGCATAACCCCAGCATTGAATCATGAGATTTTGGGGTAAATGTATACACAAATCATAACACAGGTATAGATCAGAAAATTCAGTTTCTATTTGTTTCATAATGTTTTTCATTAAGAGATGATGTGATGCACAACTAACTGAAAAATAGAAAATAAAAGAGGATAAAGAATAAGCATCATGTTATCATTACCCATCCAGCTTCTGTTGAGAAACTCCAGCTGACTGCATCTTGTTCTCCTTTATTCTGGAGTCAAAAATATTTAACACACAGTTCTCTTTCTAGTGTAATGATTTGGTGTTTTCCCTCTTTGTCGATCTCTAAGATCCTTTTGTCCTAACCTCGCACTAGTTAAGATCCACTGGCCTTATATTTTGAACTAATTTATCATTGTTAGGATCTTACAGTTCCCACAATGATTAAGAGATGGCTGTTACTGGCATGAGATTTGAAAATTAGTTTTTGTTTTAGAAGGGAAGAATGTGACATCATCAGACATGGGCAATGGACCAAGAGGTATGTCTGGTTTTGTGTGTGTGTGTGTGTGTGTGTGTGTGTGTGTGTGTGTGTGTGTGTGTGTGTGTAGGGAGCACAGGAACGGAGGGGAAATTTAGGAGAGGCTTGAGGAAGGTGTCTTTGTGTGTTGCATGATTTCTAGAATCTCTTTTTCCTGATGAATATAAAATAATTTAGAGAAAAAAATAGTGGCTCAATAGTAAAATGACCTATACTTGACAACTGAAGTTAGTGCCTTAGCCTGAGATCTCTAGAACATGTAAGTACAAGGCACAGAGCAGAAGGAACCCCACTCCTCACTTGCACATGTTCAGAAGTCCCACTGGTCTACAGTTGAGTGTTTGCAGGAACTTAACCTAACACAACAATCAGAAATCAAATTCTCTAGAGACCTCTCAGTTATTATCTCTTACTTACTTAGATACACTGGATACAGTTAATATTCCACTAAAAAGAAAAGAATTAAGAAAATGAAGACTTCATCTCTGAAACTTCATGCTATTGGGGTTTCTTGTCACCTACCCTACTATTTAGGCCCACATTTCTTCCCTGGCTCCATCTGCTTCACCTCGATGTAACACTGAATTAATGCCTTAGTCCAGGCACATTGTCTACTTTATCTCATTTGCTGGCAGGCTTTTAAATACCATCTAGATCTGTCTGTTCCCAAGTTTATTTCTATTTCTTATCTCTCTTCTCATGCTTAGATACATAGATTAAACTTGACATTTCCAAGGACATTATTGCAGCTTCTTAACTTCTTCTTTCATATTGTGACTTTTCCAGTATCCCCCATCTCAAAAAGCAACATTTTCATACACTCGCTTTTTCACATTAAAAAGGCAGCAGTATATATGTTACTTTCTAAGGTAAGTTTTGATGCTGCTTTGTCTCACTTGCACCTTCTGCTCAGACTCCACTGGAGCCATGTCGCAGACCCACGCCTCAAATGTAGACAATTCTATCTCCCCTGCCACAGTTTTGGACCAATCCACAGTGATCTACTGAACTACTTAGACAGTGTTTGTGTCCATATCAGTTTTCGTTCTTTTTTGTTCACATTGAAAATGTAATGTATATGTTATTTACATTCAAAATTTTATGTGATGGTCCAATATAATTATTTGCTAAATATTATATCACTTGGAGTAGATGCTTAGAGAAGAAATTGTTGGGGCTGGCGAGATATCTCAGCTAATTAAAGGCCCTCTTAGGCTGACACGTGGGCCAGGGGTTTGATTTCAGCCTGCAGTGCTGGCTCTGCCACCCGGAGTGCGCTGAGTTGGAGACTAGACTGGTGTAGGGCTTTGCACCTGTGATCCTAGCACTTGGGAGGCTGAAAACAGGGGAATCACTGTGAGTCCGATTGGTATAGTGCGACTCTGTAGACTTTGTATTAAATACTTTTAAAAAAGAAGGAAGTGTTTATGGAGATTTAAATTTCTCTAAATTACTATTTTCAACGTAAAATTAACTTTTTACTAAAATGGACTGCGACATTATTATGTAAAGCCTTAGCCTGAAGCTGATGGTATGGGGACATGGGCTCTTAAGATGTGACTCTTAGTGCAAGGCTGAGTGTCACAGGAGACATCACTTCTACAGGGACCGAGGGGCTGAGCTTCTGCCTTGCACTCTCTGCTCAGGTTTGAGCTGTGAGTGATTCGCTCAGACATTAATCCCTTGTCATTGTCACCTACTGTCTTCCCTGGAACTGAGCTGATGCAGGGCCCAGGCAGGTCAAACAGCTGAATAGTGAGGCAAAATAAATTTCTCTTTATTCTATAAGTAACCTGAAGTGTTTCATTCCAGTACTGGGTTGCTGCCTAAGAAAGCGTTTTCTTATATATCTTTGAAAGTGAACATCTGGGTAACCCTTCTGCCAAGAGGCACACTTCTCTAGCAGAGTTTTAGAAGAATGTTTTCATCACGCATGCACACACATACACAGTACTGTCACGTGTCTTTCCATGGAAGAATATGTAGTGGTCTTGTATATCACACTTTAAATTCTGCTTTATGCCCTTTTGTTTAAAAATGTGTTACATAATTTGTACATTTGTTTACATAAAGTAGGAAGAACAACGAAAGGAGTAATTGACCTTTTGGGTGCTAGTAAGGCTGATGTGATGGTGGGTTAAACTGGCAGGGAGGAACATGAGGCAGGAAGTGACACTGGAGCAGTGCTGCAGGAGAGACGCAGCAGGAGACTCAGGGAGCGCAGCGCCAGGGCACCGAGGACCTACAGATTGATTGGCACCCACCAGTGGCTGTGTGAGTGACACAGTGGGTGGGGGTACTGAGGGCACTGGGGCAGCAGGCAAAGCAGCTTCAGCGCGATGCCATCAGAAAGAAAGCCCTGAAGGGCTCAAGGGGGAAACGTTGCTCTGAAGACAGGCTGCTCTCTGCCTGGTTTCTCTTTCCCAGGTGGAAAAAGTAAGAAGTGAAGTACCCCTTTGCAGTGTACAAAGAGAAGGACCTGCCTATAAGATCCAAGGTTGTCCTAAGGGGCCTGAATGTCCTGGGCCAACGGTGTGCATCACTTAGTGGGTGATGCTGTCTGACCAGGAGGGCAAAACAGGAAGCAGCACCTGGTAGCTGACTACCCCTCCCACGGTTTATGAAAGGGTTGGGCACCTCACTTTCAGTTGTCTCCATGTGGAGAGCTTCCCCCTGAGATGGGCATCGGACAGCCTCCTGAATTTGGCCCGTGCCACTGCGCTGATGCCACTGTGCCCGGTGGGAGTGCTGCCTCGGACCGTGGCTAATACTCTTCTCCTATGCAAATCAGACCAAAGGAGAGGGGTTTTCTACTGGGGAGGGTGATTCCTGGGACCATCAAAGGCCTTCCACACGGCAGCCTTGCATTTTGCACTGCAGGGTTTTAGAGAATGCATCTCATGAAAATGAAGTTTTGTTGTAAATTAGAAATATAAAAATAATTACATACCACTCTGTGAATTGCAAATTATATTAGGAAGAATCTTTGAAGTGTATTTTATAAAGATCAACCCCCATCACTGTGTATCTCTTTATAAATTCTCTCTAAAAGGCCAATGTTAAAAGCTACCGTGGCTGATTTAACCAGTCCCCATTTTGGTAATAGTGTGGAGTATGCTATTATGAGGTCACTTATAATTACATTCAGGAAAAATAATTTTATTTTAATAACATACATACTTAAATACTTAATCACATCCTTATTTAAACATACTTAATGCAGTAAGTATAGCTTATAATTACATATACAGTAATAAATGTTAAGGAAGAAAATATTGAAATTATTTTCCTCATGAAATCATTCAGCAACCCCATGAGGCTTAATAATAATTAGATGTGCATGAGTAGAAGAATATAAGTTCTCTAAATGAATTTTGCTATGTGTTACTCCATTTCCATTTTACTTCTCAAGAAGTGAATTTTACAGTGTTGCTGCAATAGAATATATGATATGTGATTATATTTTAAATAGACACACGTATATATTATGTAGAAAAATGAAAATATAATTATATCAATTTTATAGTGATGATTTATGCCAGCAATTATTCTGTGTGGAAGAGAATGACACATTGCAATAACCACTGATTTTTGAGCTCATAAATAATTGAGGTGATGTCCTGAGGCTTTATGAACAAGAAAGACATTACTAGTTCATGTATCCTGTGATACATAATTTCAGTCTCCCATATGGATATTTGAAGGAATTAAGTCAACTCATGCTTTCGACAATCTATATTGTTCTCACTATATTCATTTTTATGGATTATGTCCTCTAATCACACATAATCTTTTTTTTTTATTTATTCATTTAGTTTTGTATTTAAGATAGGGCTTACATGGTGTACAGGGTCTCCCTGTGGAGATCAGACTAGTAGTGATTTTCCCATTTACAGCCTCCCAAGTGCTGGTATTATAGGTGTGGGCCCCCATGCCCAGTCTCAATTGCTATTTCAGTGTGCCCTGGGGGGCAGGGCCAGCATGGCAGTCTTGGAGATTGAACTCCTGTCCCTTGCCTCCAAGCAGATGCTTTAATCCACTGAGCTATTTTGCCAGTCCACCCTTTTCTTTCTTTTAACAGGACACAAAAAAAAAAAACAATAAAAATGATACAGAATTTCAAAACAAGATGATAGAACAGTATAAAAAGTAAAATCATATTAATATGCTGAGCTGTAAAAGGCTCAAGTCAACAGCATCTGACATTGCCAGTCTTGTGGAAAACCCACTACTATTATGAACTACTGGACTGTATTTGTAATATTTTGTGTACCTACAATATTTAAATAACAATGAAATACCCTTCTCTGACAAAACTAAACAGAAAAAGGGGATACAAATGAATGACCATTTTGTATGTGTATATTCAAGATAGTTAGGATAGATATACAGCTACATTCTCTTAATTCAAAGAATAAAATGATTTGTTCCAATAGTGTTTGTGGACAGGATACCATGTATGCATCTTGTACAATGAATAACCACTAAGACAATATGCAATATATTAATTATTGAAACTCTCCTACTAATTGGTTTTGAAACTGTCTCATTACTATTTGTTTCTCAATAAAATTATTTAAATAAAAGTACAAAAAAAAGGCACCAGAGAGATGTGGCACCTGAATGCAATGACTGACCTGGACTTACTTTGGCCACGAGTGACACTGTTGGGACTATGCAAAAGATCTGCAGAGATGTCAGGATGGTGGGAGCCCTAAGTGCTCAACTTTGATTATTGTATTTGTTTAGAAGTAAATGTGAATGCTGTCAGTGACTCTCAAAAAATTAACAAAAAATTTAAAAAACAAAAAAAAAAACAAGATTATAGGACATCAATGATGGCTCATAACCTAAATGGGATGCTGTAGCTTCATACTACAGTTACCTTAGAAGCAACTTACCCCAATCATCTTATTTAACTCACAAACTAGGTATTGAGGCAACAGGTACTTAAAATTAAAAGAAAAAAGTAAACCTTTCAGGCACGCTGGACCTGGTTTATAGCAACACAGCTTTTCATAGCTAAGTCTTGGAAACAAAGGCCCCTCCACTGAGGAAGGGATAAAAAAGACGTGGTATTTTTATGCAATTGAGTATTACTCAGCCATAGAAAAAATAAACTTGAGGCTTCCTTTTTATAAATGTATTTGGTTGTTACAGGGTCTCATTATGCAGCTCAGACTCATAGTGATCCTCCACCCTCCCCAGTACTGGAATTACAGGTGTGGGCCACTATGCCAGGACTCTGGCCATCTCAGCCTGCCCTGGGCTGGCATGGCATGTGGTGCCTGTGCTTGTGGAAGCTTGCCTACACAGGGGCTTTAGTCCTCCTAGCTATCTTGCCAGATCTTTGAGGCTTTCATAGGTAAATGGGTGCAGCTAGTGGCGATGAATCAGATCCATCATCTCCCTAGTGTGAGAATCTGAAAGAACAGATAACATCTGACAGGAATAATAGATATAGTAAAATGGAAAGAAACTGAACATAGGGAACAAACAAGTGAGATGAGGTATAGGAAAACAGGAAGGGGAAATATCATGTAAGAATATGCACAGAATAGCTCAGGCAGATGTACCACTACCTCAGATTTTTGAAGGTAGCAGTTGCTCCTAAAAATTTTTACTTTGAACAAGTTTAAATGCTAATATCTACAATCCGAGGAGCTGCCTTGATGACAATGTGCAGTATGACAACCACTGTTGAATACCTTTCAACGTGTTCAGTGTGTACCATTTCTAACCTCTTATCTATTGTCTTTATCATTTATTTAAAATAAATCAAAACAATTTAAAAGGACAAGGAAAAATTAAGGTTTACTGGAAGGAAGAGTTAATGTCTAATGGCTTGATCAACTTTGCCTGCCTGTATCTGTTTACACAAGCAACAGATTCGATGATAACAATATGTAATATAGCAACCATTGTTAATTTTCTATTCTTGTTTGGAAATTAGGTACCACATTTATTGTTCTATGTTGCTCTGTTTTTGTCTTTGTTCTTGTTGTTTCTGTTTTCTTTCCTCTTAAAATACAAAAAAATTCTACCCATTCTCCACTCATTGGTGGGTCTTTTGCAGGCTATCATTTAAATTCCAGACTGACCTTTGACCCTTCCACAGTTTGGGTCCTTTAAACTGTGGACAAGAATGGATCCACCTTGTACGATACGAAAACATTATGAAAACAGTTCGCAATGTATTAATTTATCAAATTCATCCTGTTAAGGTGTCTTACAACTCTCTCATTGAAATTTGTACTTCAATAAAATAAAAAATAAATTAATTAATAAAAAAAAAAGAACGGATCCACGAGTCCCTTGTTGCTGCTGTGTCTGTGCTCAGCCTGAGTGGTTGTTGAGGGCCGTTTCATGTGCTGAGTTCAGAGGCCATTGTTCTGTGAGGCGGATTTCACTGCACTTTCTGAACAGAGTTTGACCATTTTTCCTTAGAAAGTGAAGATCAAAGGGCAGGACACCATCGCCCAAATCTTCCACGACCTACAGGGCTGGTGTGAAGCACAATTTCTTACCATCCTTTCCCAAATGTATCACTTTCTGGGGAAGACAGCTTCTGCTGTCAGCAGGGCTTCTTAGCTCCTGACCTCAGTGGTGGATCGAGGCACCACCTTCAGTTATTCTGCTCTGGGGACTCCACTTCTTGCTCGCAGGCTGCTTCTTCCTTTTTCACTACTGATCCAAGTAGCATGCTGCCCAAGGCAGGAGTGGTAATGGCGCTTTTATGGCTAGGGTCATGATAGGATATTCTCAAGTTGTAATTAGGGCATTAGGCACAATTTAAAGCAAACACTTAGATGTGAAGTTTTGTTCTATTCTCTTTTATTCCAGGAATTCTCCCTCTCCCTGACCTCAAATAGATACAAACTTGACTTGAAAGTAAACTGGAATTTGGCTTCAGTGTGCTCAGGCTTCCTGGCCTCCTTCTAGAATATCCACTTCTTTCTTTTCTTTTTTCTTTTTTTTCAGTTTCAAATCAAATTATTAGAACATATTCAATCATTAATACATTGTCTCTTTAGTGGTTATTTGTTGTACAAGGTGCAGACATGATATTCTATTTACAAACACTATTAGAGCAGATGCCTCTATTCATTGACTTAAGAGAATGTAGCTGTATACCTATCATTTTTTAAAAGCTGAATTATAGTACAGTTTCAATATTTTATACCTTTTACATTGTTATCTTCCTACTGGTTATCCATAGTACAAGAAGCAGACAGGATATCCTGTCCAAACACTGTTAGTGAAAATCTTTCTTCTCATAGAATTAGTCAAAAGTACTGCATATTTATCCTAACTGTTCTGTATATACAAATACAGAATGGTCCTTCCTTTGTATCCCCTTTTCTAGAAAAACTCTTTTCCATGACAGCCAAGGGATGAAAAGGCTTACAGAAGTTCTAAAGTCAGAGCAAATGGGTTCGCTGCTCACCTACTGCTTACACACGGCGAGAACGTCTTTCCCCGTGCCACCTCGTGTAATCTGCCTCATGGGGACAATTACAGCAACTTCTACACAGCTATTTTTGGAAATCGATCTTAGTTCCTTACCCCTCACTGAAGTACAATATCTGTCAGTCACAACGGAAGGAGGAAAGGTTTATTTTGGTCACGGTTTGCAGAAGTTGCAGTGCATGGTCGGCGTGCTGCAAGGCAGGGCCCTGGTGGCAGCGTGAGGTGGTGGGAAGCAGAGCTGGGCAGTGGTGCACCCATCCTGCCAACCAGCTTGTGCCTCCCCAATCACACTTAAATACAATGTCATCAGGAGACTGATCTACTGATGGTCACGCCTCTGTGGCCTAGGCAGCTCTCAAACAGTCCGTCTGTGAGCACAGGAGGCTCCATGGGGGCCGCTAGTACAAACCATAACATAGGTACAAACCATAGCAAAGCCCTGTGATAGAGAGTAATTAGTCACACTAAAGACTATGAATGTGTTATATATATATATATCTTTTTGGGACAGGGTCTCGCTATGTCTTGCTATGCAGTGTAGGGCTCACTCTGCAGCCCAGGTTGGTCTCAAACTCACAGTCATCCTCTTGCCCCCACATGCTGGGATCACAGGCATGTAATTTCTAAGCACATATACACGGTCTTGACTTGGACAGAAATTATGTAATATTTATATAACACCCAAAGATGAAACTTATAAGATATCTAAAATGATACTGGTTGTTATATTCAGCTTTCTTCTCAAATAGCTCTAATATGTTTCTCCAATTCTCCTAGAATTATTGCTAAAAATGTCCCCAATATCCACTTCGAGTGCCAAAATCAATGATATCTTTGTCTTCATTCTGCTAAAAATTATGACTATATTTGACATTGCTGTGAGGAATTCACCAAGGGTTTCATAATAACAGACAGCAAATACTTATGGAATGCAGACCATGACCAATCACGGTGATTAATGAAAATGGCACAAAATACAAAGCAGGCAGATTAATTAGTTATGTAACAATGGAGCTGCTTAGAGCCTGCTGCATGCTAGGAGTAATAAAGTAAGTAGGTTAGTCGCTTGCCTGCTAAGAACTATGAACAATGCATGAAAAATATAGTTAAGAAAACGCTAATGCAGTATAATGAGGGCAATACCGGGTGAGCAGGCAAAGTGACAAGAGAGGCAAGGCAACCAGAAATGGTCAGCGCTCGCAGAAGGGTCAGCCAGCTCGTGAAGGATAGGTGAAAGTCCACCCAACGAGTAAGCTATGTTAGTAGGAAAATAGTAAAATCAGGATGCTGGTGCATTGCAGGGAGGTGAGTTCAATTTAAAGGATGGGACACATGAAAGAGCCTGCAAATGAGGTGAAATGGCTGGACCAGGGAGGAGAGCTGACTGCCACGCAGGCCACGGACAAGAACTGATGGCCACGGAGGCTACTCCAAAGCCTTCAAAATCACTGGTGCTGCACTTCTACATTAGTGATGTACCAAAGCCTCTGAGGCAGGAGCATGTGGCATGAGCAGCTCCGAATTCGACGATATAGTGAGTGCAGGATGTCCTGGAAGTTAGAGAAAATAGGGTTGAGGCAGAGGGATGAATGAGGTCACTACTGTGGTTCATTGTTTAATCTTTTAATGAGATGTTATTGAATTAAAACAGGCAGTAGGTACACAAGTGTAGCAGAAGCACACTGGAGATTGGGTCAGGAACTTTGGAGAGAGAGTACAGATGGACAGGAAGGTACAGCAGACTATGAGGATGGACTGCAGCTCTCCCCCAGGGAATTAGAGTGACAGTAATGATACTCACCCAAACCCGCTACCACAGATCCAGTACTACAGACAAACAACAGAGCTGATAACCATTCTGTCACGAGATGAATTTATGTTTTCATCACCTATATGCTGTGTCTTAGAAAATATCTATGCAGATGCAGTTTCACTGTTTGTATGTTTTGCAAAATTAAGAACATTACTGAAACAGATTTGCTGTACTTTTCATAGTGTAAATGATTTGACTAAATTTCACCTTGGAAATATCTTTTTGACTTACTTTTAAGATGAAGCATAAGGAAGACTAAGATACTGTCCTAATGTCTTAATTTTTAATAAAAGATTAAACAATGAACCAGATTAGTGGCCTAACTTGTCCCTTTGCCCTTCTTGGTGAATTCTAACAAAAAAATACTCCTATGCCAACTCTATCTTGGATCCACCACCCTGGTATTATATTTAAAGCAGACCACATTTACTTATTTATTTATTTCTGTGAAGCTTAAGTTCCATTGTCTTTGTCTTTGGGGCTTTGTGCCCCATGACAAGAAACTTTGTTGATGTCTTCCCTCTCACTATGATACCAAGTTTCACCAAGAAGGAAAGAGAGGCAAACCCTGTTCAGCCCCGCTTGCTGCTGTTGTGCAGGCTGCATGGGGCACCTCGTGACTGTATCAGTAGCTTTGGGAGCTGAGACGGTGAGCAGAATGTTGCTCACACTCTTTGGCTGCTGGCTTAGCTCCTGACTTTTAAGAAACTCTTCTAATTGTTTGAGCCTCAGTTTTGAAAATGTTATCTTCCCTAAAACTTTGATTCCTCAAGGACCTGATTTCATTGACTTCCTATTAGTTTGTTTTCCAGTTGCTTTTAGATATGTGAGTTTTCAAATTTCTCAGTTTGTAGGACATAAGAAATTGTAAGTGAACTAGAAAGAAAAAGGCCAAGGAAAAAATTTCAGGGTTTGCAGAAAGAAAGCCTTAACGTCTTCACTGATCAGTCTTACTTGCCTGTATCTGGTAGTCTGAGCGACAAATCTGATAACAAGATGTGAGATAACAACCACTGTTAATTTCCTGTTCTTGGTTTGAAATCCTGTTCCACTTTTGTTGTCTTATGGTGCTTTTTTTTTTTTTCTTTTTGTATTTGTTCTTGTTGCTTTTTTTTTTCTCTTTAAAATGAAAAAAGAAATTGTAAGTGAGAACTAATAATTTGATGCCTGACATATTTTGAAAAGTATTAGTGGACACAGTATGTTAAAAAATCCTGGTAAAAATAAGATCTTCCATGTGAAGATGAAGACTCAGTACCAGCCCAGACAGTGGCAGAAAGGGCAATGACAGCTAAGCAATAACAGCCATGCCACTTTGATAGTGTCCAATTAGTCGAGAGCTGTGGAGCTCATCCGAGGGTAATTTGAAGCAGATGCCAGCATTAAGACACAGATGGGGGACATTTTTCAACGGCAACACAATGTGTGCGGTGCACGACGACAGAGGATCGCGTCACCACTCTTTTCCTTCTGAGGGACTGCCAGCACGAACGTCCAGCTGTCCTGGGCTCATGTCACGGCTAGGAGCGCCATGTCCTCCAGGTGGATGCACCTTCAGACCTGAGGTCCAATGTTTTGATTTATTGAACAATATGTCACATTCCAGATGTGGAAGTTGGAATCAACAGAGCATAAAGCCTGCAGTTTTACCACATAACACCAGAAATGGGTAGCGTTGATAGCTCAGGACTGGTGATAGCAGGACAGCGCCATCTCACTGCTATTACGGGAGCTCAAGCAGATGAGTTCCGAGTGTCATGGAGCCCACCTTCCATCTGACCCTGTACAGAAGTTTGCTTGCTAAGTTTTGTTTCACTCAGAGTTTTGTCTTTTTATTTATTTATTTATTTATTTATTTATTTATTTATTTATTTATTGTACTTTAGGGAAGGGTCTGCAGGGTGTTCAGGATTTTTCGATAGATCAGACTCAGACTAGTAGTGATCTGCCTGTTTACAGCTGGGATTACAGGAGTGCACCACCATGCCCAGTCTCAAGCCCCTGGGGGAGTGGAGCCTGCATGGTAGGCCTGGGGATTGAACCCCAGGTCCTGGGTCCCTGTGCCTGCTTGTAGGAGCTTTAATCTGCTGAACCATTTGGCTGGCCCTATGTTTCACTCAGTTTTAACAAGAAACTTGAACTCTACATGTAATTTCTAGCACTATGTTCTTTGGGTACCAAGACTTGGAAGTATTTAAACTCTTCCCTATCTTCCTGAAGCTATCTGTCTCTAAGTAATCAGGCAGAACTCATGAATGTTGTCTCTGTGCCCAGAATGGTGTCAGACTTTGAACCAGGTGAAGACCCTGAAGGATGATGTTGATGTTCATGTATTAAGTGCAAATGAGTCCACGACAATGAAAATTATACATAAATTATGCATTTAAAATTGTCAAAACTGTCCACCAACAGCTTGGTGGCGTAAACAGCTGCCTGGAGAGCTCAAGGTCCCGAATTCAATACCCAGTACAGCATAACTTCCTAGCTCTGAAAAGTGGGTGTGGTGGTGCATGCCTGTAATCCCAGTGCTGGAGAAGCTGAGACAGAAGGCTCACTACCAGTCTGAGTTGTGAAGCAAGACCCTGTGTCAAATAATAAACAAACAAACAAATATATTTTAAAAAAACCTACTGCGTTCTCATGGAGAGATGGCCTAGGAGAGAGATTTCCAGATTAGGTACCCCATAGTAAAGGTCCACAGATAGGGGTAATAATTGGTTGGAGGGCTCTGCGTTCCAGGGATAGCAAGAGAAGAGCTGAATGAGATCAAGGCAGAGAAAGGAGATGGCTCCGCAGTTCATGGAAGTTGCTCAAAAAAAAAAAAGAAAAAGAATTTATGCTTTCATCAGTATCAGAGAAGTACACTGAGGGTGCAGTGGAGTGGCACAGAGCACTGATTCAGAGGGCCGAGGGCACAGCACTTGAGTCTGAATACGAGTTATGGATGCCTCCACACCCCAGCTTCTTTGTCTGCAAGATGCATGTCAAGTAGCATGTGATGTTTCAGATCGGTCATGAGAATTAAGTATAAGAACGCATTTGGAGGACTCGGCAGTACAGGCCCAGAGTGAGCACTCAGTGCACAGGCAAGCAGTAGTCCCTTCTACTGCTGTCTGGAAGCAGGAGGCTGATTGCACTGGACTGGGTAGAGTGATCAATTTTTTTCAAGGTTTTCCAAATTGAATGGGGTCTGATTCCATCCATGATATTTATTGCCCTTCCTTGAGCTTCAATGTGTCCTTTCTCTATAGAGAGGGCTGCAATTATAAACAGTAGAATCGAGGCGATACCTAAAGTTCTCGCCTCTGTGTGTGTGTGTGTGTGTGTGTGTGTGTGTGTGTGTGTGTGTGTATGAAATGATTCATTCTGTTCATCCTCCTGAGAAGACAATTGGCTGGCTGTTGAGCAACAGAATTACAAGGTGAATTCATATAGAAGTTATTATCCATTATAACCAGACTCTTTTTAAACATTATTTATTTCCAAAGGGAGAATGAGTTTCCATTTTCTATCTCAGCTATTAATGATTTTTCCCCAGGTAAATTATACTGTGGTATTCCTGTTAAATCTCATCTCATCATATCTGCCAATCTCCCCTAGCTTGTCATTCAGCACTTCACTCATCTCTCCTGTTTTCTCTTGCTTAGAATGATGTGCACATTTTGTTAGTGCTGGATATAAATCACCTTCTGTTTCACAGAGATGGTGGGCATGGGTCTGGGCCCACTTCTGCAAATTCTGAGCCTGTGCTCTGACTGATACAGACAGTTCACCAGGCCTTTTTTTTTTTTTTTTTTTTTTTGTGGTTCAGGCTTTCCCATGTATTACAGGTTTTCCAAATAAAACTTCTATAATAATTTTTAATATTTTTCTAAAAGCAAAATTTGCAGTGTTCCTGACGAGACTAAACAACTGTGACAAACACCGAATTGAGATGTGTCTTAGCTTACAGTGATGCCAATCCTATACAAGCGCACCCTTTCTGCTACCTCTGGCCATGGCTAGTGGGTCCGGAGACAGAATCACTATCAATAAAATTGAGTGAGTCTGCAACTATCTCCTGAGCATTTGCAATTTAAAGTGAAAGACATAGGGGCTATTGGGGAGTGGGCAGAGGAGTCACCAGGGCAGCAGCACCCTAAAAAAGACTAAGGTACTAGATCATCCTTGGCACTATCATTTTTATTATTATATTTTACTCCCAGAAGTCACTGTCAATATACCTCAGCTCTGTCCTGCAGGAGCACTATTGCTTACTGCTTTTAATCATATGTAATGACTTCTAATGGCTCCTGGGAGAAAAGTCCATCATTGGTTCATTGATTAATTGATTTGTGCATTCCTGCTTTCACACATCCTTTGTTCCTTTCTCATTATGAGGCAGATGATTTGCTAGGTCCTGGAGAGAGCAAATTCCTGTCCTCAAACACAAGCATTTTCCTAAGGGAACAAAGCCTGGAGCAAACAATCACACTACAGCACAGTAATTACTCCACGGGAGGTCTGAGGGATTGCTGGAGAAACCCAGAGAAGGTGAAAAGGAGGAACCTGAAAATTTTGAATTTTCATGTAAATTCATCCAAAACCTGCATGTTTAAGCTATCTGAACACATGTACATCGGTTGCAGTGGATGCTGATTGAGTAAATTTTCTTCTCCTGTAATATTAAGATTTATACACAAACTTGTCTTGGGACACACAGCAGCTAAATGACTAAATTATACAGCCCACAGGGTTAATATCTATCTAGAACTGTATCTTATCCTTCACTGGAGATCCTGCTCTCTGTATTTGCAACACTGCATTCATATGGACATATATGAATAGAAAACACATTATTTTTTTTCCTGTGTAAGTTTTCTTGAGACAAACACATAGGTTCTGAACTTTAAGTTTATTTTTTTATTTTTTAAGCACTCTGTGTTCTTTTTCCTTTTAACAATTCTTACATTTTATTTTACATGGAAAGAAAACAAAATTTTATTGCAAAATAATAAAAGAAAACAATATTCCATGTATCATTATCTTCATTGTAATTACTTGGTGTACAGCGGAGGTGTACAAGATTTTCTCTTGCAAAGAAGAAGCAGATTATTGTGCTTTTCCTTTCGGTTGCACTTTCAGGGTCTTTGCTGTGCTTCCCCCAGTTCTTCTGTTCGGATGACTCTTCTAGGCCTCTCCTGGAGTCCGCAAAGGAAGCAGAAGTAGAGCTCCTGTCTCTCTGCTTTTTCTATGCAAAGGAAGTTTAAGGCTTTGTCTGCTGAGGCTCTGCTGAGACCTAATGTGTCCCATGTCTTCACCTCAGATTTTGTTCATAGGTTTTACAATAATATGTGATATGTACAGGTAGATGTTTAAATTTCTATGGCATTAAGTTACTCGTTGAAAAATTATTTTGTCCCTTAATAGCATTAGCCATTTTTTCAATCATATGGATCACACAATTTAAGACCTGTTATTCTAAGACGTTAGGAACATCTGGGGATGCAGTCGACATCTGTGTGTGCTCAGCGGGAAGTCTGTGAAGAAAGGCACAGATCGCCACCAGCTGCTTGCCTGTGGCCTGAGCAACAAGGGGAGCTGCTCTTTGCAGAGGTGATGGCAAGTGACAGCTGTCAAAGCTCGCAGGCTCAGGAGGGAAAGGGATTTGAGAGCTGTGTTTCTAAAATGCAAATTTTATATACCTAACAGGTGTTAAGAAGTGATGTCAGATGGTGTTTGTCTTTCTTTCTCGGCATTCCCAGACAACTCAGAGCAACTCCATAGTAGATACCCCAAGCATTACCCTTTTAGATTAATTTCCAGTTTACCATTCTTGAAGTTGCATGACTTAGCACACATATATTCTTTTGCTTAACTTGTGTGGTCCTTCAGAGTGAATCCAGAGAGTCTTGAACTATATCCCTAGTCCTTTTTTTATTTCGACCCAAGGTCTCATAATGTTGGCCAGGCTGGCCTTAAACTTGTGCTCTTTCTGCCTCAACCTATCAGATAATTGGAATTAAAGTGTATGACACCATACATGACTAGTGTATTTATTTACTTTTCCATAATTTTGGCTTCTTTATATACAAAATAGGGAAAATAATGCATTACATATGCAATTACATAAGAGGGTTGACTGATAATTATATGAACTGCATGATAAAGACCTAATACTTAGTATCATTTTAATAGTTTTCTGTTCACTGGCTTCCTCTTCTTTTGCAATAATGTGTGACAGCAAAGACCAAGGAAATTTGAGTATGATTTCATATATTCTGTATTTGTATTCCAGTGCAAAACAAGAGCTTGGTTTAGAATAAAGTACTGGGTCTAACATCCTATGACAGTGACACCCATGGGAATCAGGAAAAAAACTTGGTAGTTTCTACCCAAATTAGCAAGACAACTTAAAATATTAGGCCATATGAGCCCTCAGCAATATGTTTCGTTTTTCTTACTGGCTATCTAGAGTGAACAAGTGATGACTTATCAAATAGATCAGTTGGTGGTCCTGAGACAGATGTTTGCTCTGCAGAGACAGAAACTAAAGCTATAAGCAGGTAAGTGTTCTTATTTGGTCCTATTTTCACAGTCTATTGCATGACTGTTCACCAAGGGCACATTTTCTAACACTAGAGAACAATTTTTGGATAATTTTAAGTATCAGGGGATAGTTACTGAGAAATAAATGGCATATTACTATGTGATAGAAATTTAAAAAATGCTCTTTTATTAATATATTTGACTGAAGTTATCATTTAGACAATAAGTCATTTTAGAAAATAAAAAATTTTTATTAGTGGGAGTTATTTCATAGCTTTATGATAAAACATTTTTTCATGTTAGGCCATGTACAGTGGAGGAAAATCAAAAAACAATGAACTATCCTTACTGGTAATAAAGTGTGCTCTAAATGGATTAGAATTAAAATTTTAGTGTTAAGAGTAATATCTTAAGGGGGTTGTGCTCAGTTGAGTGCTTGGAGTGTAGGACAGAGTTTCGGCTCGCAACCAGTTGCGAGAGATAGGCTTCCCACACTTGCCCCAAATGCATGCAGGGAGATGGCGACAGGGCTTTCAGTGCATTGGTGCCTCCAACATTTAATTTCGTTGGGTCATTGCCAGCTTCCTCAAGAAGAAAGAATTATGTCGACTAGAACTAACAGGTGTAGAAAATGAGAATTTTAAAGTTATAAGTGCTAAGTGCTACATAGCTATGGTAGGAAATGTAGGAGAAACCCTTATATACTAAGCACCATGAAAGTCACTGATAATTCTACCACCTAGGAAAGCCCACTATTAACATAAAGTGGGTTTATTTGAGACAATATTTTCTTTTCCCTGTAGCATAGAAGCATATAAAGTATATTTTATATGACATACTGTATATGTAATTTAAAAATTCACTTAAAATAATATTATTAACATTTTTAATACCACTAACTATTTCTGGGTTATCTTGCAATGTGGAATAATATTCCATTATTGGGATATCCTATGACTTATTGAATGATATTTCTTTCTTTTTTTAAAAAACGTATTTGTTACAGGGTCTACAGGGTCTCACTGCACAGATTGGAGTCTTACTGATATTCCTGCTTTCAGTCTCCCAAGCGCTGGGATTTTTTTTTTTTTTTTTTGGTCTTTTTTTTTTTTTTTTTTGGTCTTTTTGAGACAGGGTCTTACTATGCAGTTGAGGCTGTCCTTAAGCTCACTTTTTAGCTCAGGCTGGTCCCGAACTCACAACAATCCGCCTGCCTCAGCCTCCCGAGTGCTGGGATTACAGGCATGCGCCACCACGCCCGGCCCAAGCGCTGGGATTATAGGTGCACACCACCAGGCCCAGTCTCAACAGCTGTCTCAGTATACCCCAGGAGTGGGGCCAGTATGGCATACTTGGGATTGAACCCTGGTCTCTGTTCCTGCCTAAGCAGGTACTTTAGTTTGTCAATATCTATGGATTATGGTAGAAGAATTTGAGATATCTACATGAAAAGTTGTGAATATGTGAATATTTAGTGCACGTTTGAGGGATAATTAGTAGATCTGTTTGGGTAAAAAATACACATGAGCTTCTGGGAGAACCAGTTGGGTGCAGGCAGACCCAGGGAACTATGCAGCTTGGCTCAGGCATTGAGACTTAGAGAAGCTCTCCAGGGTGTGCATAGGAATGAGGCAGCGCTTCAGGACATCTCTCCTGTGGAGGAGTGTGTGGGAGTGCACTGGAAAGGGAGCTGGTGAGGGGGAAGAGACAAGACAGCAGTTATTTTAGTAGTGAAATGGAAGATAATGAGGGCTGTGGAAGCCAGGTGACGGCTGCAGGAATGGCGGAGAAAGCCTTAAGTGTGTGAGAAGTTTTTAAGCACTTGCTGTAGTGTTCTTTGCTTAATGCAAATTAAATACATTTTGGGGATACTCAGTGTGGATGTTGCTAGCTATTTTCTTACTGAGTGCTGCTAAAACTAGTAAAGGCAATATAATGACAATGCTAAGATAAAACTGTCTTCTTAATAACGTGTGGTAGTCTCATTATAAAAATAAGCCAAAAGAGAGTTTGGTTCTAACAGCTAGTTCCCAATGACCCGTTAAAGGTTTGCTTTCTTTGCTTCTTTTTAAAAACTTTCGTAACATTTTACAGACTATTTTGGTAGACCTCACCTCAGTGAATTTGTTTGTGTGTGATTTTTATTGTTTTGCTTTTGTTTTAATGCTGTCTAGCTAAATAATAGATTGTTTGCAGTTATGTTTTGCTAGGTTTGTTTTCCTGTTTCAAGCATGTAGTGAGTTAAATTGTTTATTAAGATGCTAAACGTTTTTGCAGCTTTTCTGTTTGTTTTGATAAGAATAGTTATCAGAAATTGTTACTAGAAATAACCTTTTAAGAAACTTCAAGTAAGATACTATGATAGGATGAGAATTAAAGTGACACTCTAGACTGTCACGTGGAAGGACGAGTTTGCTGTCATGGCAAGGCCCTTAACCTGCTGGCTCTGTGCTTGAACTTCTAAAGTTACTTCTGCCACGAATGAGGGCCAGAGTCGTTGCGGCTTCCACAGTCCCTGTCATTGCTCAGTGGAGGCTCTGTCCCCACCCTCCAGACTTGATATGTGGCTAGGCATGGTCTTCTTAGATGTTTTGTGGGATGGCTCTTTGTTGCTATGTCAGCCTCTTGGGATAGCCAAAATTATTTCTGTTTTACTGAGAAAGGGACCCAAATACAGAGAGATCAAAGAGCTTCTTCAGGAGAGTGTATTTCTGAAAGCCACAGTCAGATGTGTCCACACTGTTCTTGTAAGATAATAGAAGAAGTAGGCTGGGAGGATTTAATACCTTATAGCTTTCAGAGCAGAGAAGCAAAAATCCTATGTCTCTGATATTTTGAGAATGGAGAGAACTTCACCTTCTTGTTCTTTAGGTGGCACTGGTATATTAGATTTTATACCAAGTTTTTGGACTTTTCTGATCAAATTCTCCATCTTTACATTTCTGATTTCCTTCCCGCTATGACTAGAGATGGAGCTAAGAATCTGAGCTCCCACAGATAATAAGAACTTGCACAGGTTCTGAGTATAACCTTTTCTTCTGGTACTGTATTAACTTATATCCCCTCTGGATTTTCCCCAGACTGCATGGGCCTGAAACAGGGCCATTATGCTTGTCTTGATTCCAATTTTATCACTCAGTGCATATATCTGGAATGAATAAGAGAGTGACAGAATATTAGGTCTTGAACAGGTTGTTTTGTTAAAATGTTGTGTTGAACCTCAATAATTTTCCTATTACATGTTTCCCGAATTGGAGCTGAAGTAAATTAAATTTGTTAGTACTCTTCCATAAAAATGGGATTAAAAAATGTAGGAAAAATTTTATTGCACACAACTGACAAAAAATCTAACTCTTTGATTCTTAAAGCTTTAAATACCTAAGTACATCTGTAGATGTGGCTGTGAAGACAGTCTTAGGAGATGAAAAATTTTTGCAGTTAAAATTAAAAATATTCTCACAAAAATATCTTCTGTGTACAAAAAAAGTACTTTCAGGTGACCTTTGAGTAATTACCTTTGAAAAGCAGGATAAACAGCATTTCAAAGGTAATTAAGGACCAAATTTGAGGGAGGAAATTGGGCAGGTCTTCTAAAATACATTTGTTCCCTGTTTTTTCTTATCCAGATTTTCTTGTGTTTCTTTTACTTTTTTCTTTTTTTGTGCTTCTTTTTCAAACAGTGGTGTCATTAAAATGAGCTGTTCAGTTATCATTCATTAATAATTTAACTATGTTTTTATTTAAATTATAATTAAAAGTCCTTAATCATACACTCTAAGGTACTGCTTTCATAAAATTCCTTCAGTTGCAGTCAATCATGAAGCTGAATGACCAGAGATCTGTGAGCTTAACATAAGGCAGAAATTGAGGCAAACAGATCCTTAAGCCTGAAAATCCTATTTGGTTTTGTAGCAATAGTGTGGTTCTGAAAAACAAATTTGTCCTTTACTGGAATTTCAGGTAGTTCCTCCTTCAGGGCATTTCAGGCTAAAATACTACACCTTCTGGTGTGGCAAGAAAATATTTTCTTGGTATAGTTTTGTTCAGCGCATGAGGAATTTAAGTCTGATTTGAAACTTTCAAATCTTGTAGGCACCTTTCATTTTCTTAAGGCACAACTCCGTTAGCCACATTTAGATTCTTTGCTTTTGTCCTGCTGGAGTGACTAGGGCAGAAGTGTGATTCTGCTCACCTTGCCCGTGTTCCTGTGTGGACAGCAGCTGGCACCCTGTAGGTGGATAGAGAGCTCTGCTTCTCCCCAGGGGAGCTGCTGAGCCAATGTGTCCTGGTGGAATCTGCTCCGACCTACCTTCTGTCTTACAGTGCTGGCGACTGGACTTATAGTGGCTACAGCACCTGCATAGAAGATGATTCCTCTCAGAACAGCTAGTGCAAGGCCCTATCACTCATCTCAGCTGTGCTGGGAAAGGGGCTGTAGTGTGTTACATTAGCTTCAAAGTCATTTAAACTTCTGAAACATTCTGCTTCAAGGAGAATAGATTGATCTTCTGGATATGTACAAGAACACCATCAATCATTCAAGCTCAGCTTGGCCACTCATTTTTGCTCTGCAACCTGCTTATCTATCCTGTGCACTTACTTTATTTTTTTTTATTTTTATTTATTTATTTATTTATTTTTTTGTCTTTTTGAGACAGGGTCTCACTATGCAGTTCAGGCTGGCCTTAAGCTCACTTTGTAGCTCAGGCTGGTCTCGAACTCACAACAATCCTCCTGCCTCAGCCTCCCGAGTGCTGGGATTACAGGCATGCGCCACCACGACCGGCCCTGTGCACTTACTTTAAAAACTGCAGAATTTAGCAGCTTTGATGCAGATTGGTTGAAAGATAGATAAACAAGAGAAGTAGCACTGGTAACCAAGTAGCACGCCCAAGAAGGAGCACTTGGGAGGGTGTTACAAAGGATGGGTGTGAGTGGGGTATAACATGCCTTCTGTGGGTCCAACCTCACTTCTTTTTAGGGCAGTAAATTAAAATTTGAGTTGATGGTGTTGGTGTATTTTAACTAACATGCCTATAAACTTTGAATCTACCATTTATTGTCTTTATTTAATTTTAAATCATAGATGCAACTGATGAATACGTTTTCCTTTTGCCTTTTCTCCTTAAATCTCATATGATGTCTACATTATTTTGCCACTGTTTGGGGGCATCTTTCTTTTATATTATTAGATCCACAGTTCGATTTTATGTATTCTTCCATGTGACCGGTAGAAGCCTGACTGCTCTGTATGGCTTCAGTGTGTTCTCTGGATTCTAGAGAGATGCAGGCACCAGGAAACACAGGCATGGAAGCAGGAGGAGGAAGAAGAGCAGAGTCAAGACACTCAGAGCCGCGGCCACCTTCTGGCAGACCAGAGTCTGGAGTTGGATGGGTTTCTCTCCTAATGGTTACAGCTTCTGTCAAGCAGCTGTCTCCAGGTACTAGGAACTACTTACTACCTGTTGACCTGAAGGAAACAAACTGGGAGAAGAAAACATCAGTGTTAGCTACACCAGGTACATTCTTTTTATAGTGTGATAGGGTTAGAACCATCATTGGGGATAATTATATTCTCAGGCAGCCTCATTTCTAGGTCCAGACTGGCCTGAAAAAGAGAATGCCAATTTACTGTGAATTCATGAAAGAGGTTGTAGCCTGTCCTACAGAAGAGGAAGCCACTGCAGGATGCATGTGAACACATTTTGGTCAGATTTGCCTTGCTCTCATGACGGATAGACGTGGATGCAGAAAGCACTATGCCAATAAGAGTTTACCTCAGAGCTATTTTCTATTGCTTTGAAAAAGTTCACCCCTGCTATTAAGGTTGTGTATCTTTTTCCAGGGCTATCACCACAAATTACCACAAATTTATTATCACAATTCTGGAGACAGAAAGCCAAAAATCAGTGTGTCAGTGGGGCCATGCTTTCTCTGAAAGATGCATGGATGGATGCTTCTTTCGCTCTTGTTGGCTGCAAGTGGCTTCCAGGAATTCCTGGTACTTCTTGGTCTTCAGCTGTATTGGTCTTTGTCTCTATCTCCAAATGATCTTCTCTGCATATCTCTTTCCTTTTCTTTTGGATTATATATGCAAGACACTGCAGAAGAGGACTACATTCTGGTGTTCTAGGTGGATATAAGTTACTTAGGTAAACTGTTTACTTGGAGTTGTTTGTTACCCTTGTAAAAACCTGGCCAAGAAGATAAAGCCATGATTTTAATGACATTGTTTGCATTCCTGAATTTAGGTCTACCTGATTTATGCACCCAGATCAGCTAACACACTGCCTTTTTATTAAGGGAGTTTGAGATAGATTTTCATGACATACATATTTATTCTCCCAATATATTTATATTTTAGGTGATAATTTTTTTTCACAATTTAAAATTTTTATCTACATAAGCATAATTAATTGTGTTAGTGAGACTGTACCTTGGAATAGCTGTTAAGGAAAACGGCACTGATAGTCCTCAAAAACTGGCAATAAACATACCGTAGGGTTCAATAGTCCGGCTTCTGGCTAGGTGTCTCAGACATAAAATCAGTGCCTCAAGAGCTATCTGCACTCCATGTTCACTGCACCATCAGCATAGCAAGATATGAAAACAAATTGTCAACTGATCATTTCAAAACAACTGTGATTTGGATACAACTATGTACAACGGTCACACACATAGGCACACTCATGCCTGTACTGTGGAATAGTGGCCAGACCTACAGAACAGGGAACCCAGCCACTTGTGTCACACGTGTGACTTTGGGAGGTGCTATGCTCAGGGAAAGAGCTGCGCACAGGGAGGCAGACACTTCATGGTCTCCTACGTGCCACCTAAAGTGGCTGAGCTAACTATGGAGGTGGCTGTTGGGAGCTAAGGGTGAGAAAAATGTGGGGATCTTGGGCAAAGCCTTGGCCAATTTTGGTTGCTAAGATGACTAAGTTCTGCAAATGGAATACAAAGCACAATAGCAGCACTCAATGCATTGTATGCCTGAAACTGCTAGGAGAAAAGCGTCTAACTTTCTTAGGTGTTCTCATCATCTGTGTATGTATAATGGCACACTTTATAACATATAATAGCATATAAATACCACATATATATAATATATCTAATTAATATATATTATATACTACACACATTGTTGCAGATTTTTATGTGTTAAATTAAAAAAAGAAATATATATATATAATTTTATTTGTCAGTGAGACTTCATTAAAGCTGACAAAAATAAAAAAATATGTATGGTGATTTATATTTTTGAATTTTTTCAAAATTGTTACTATATGAACAATTGATTAAAATGAACATCTTTTAATTTTATATCTGATAATCTGAGCAATTAATTTGAAGACAATAATGTGCAACATAACAACTGTTGTTGAATTCTTATCATTTTGTTCAGTGAACAAAATGTTTTGCATTGTTTCTAATATTTTTAACTATTTTATTCTCTTTAAAAAAGATATCTATATTGAAAGTTATGACTCTAAATTTTATCTGTGAGACAGATCCATCTCCAAATATAAAATTACCAATCTGGACTATAAATTTGCCAAACTTTATATAAGTTCATTTATGTTTTGTACATTATTATTTTGGTCTTGTTTTGGATAATAACTAGTGCTTAATTTGTCATGTCACAAATTGTATCAGAAATTATTAATTGTGAAATAAACAACTTATAATTCATCTAAGGCTTGATGGAAGAAGACCACAGGAAAAACATCAGAAAATTAAAAGAAATAAAGATATATATTTGAAAGTGATTTTAGCTCTCTACATATTTAATAGATATTAGTTATGTGTCCTTTCTTTCAAAATATAAAGCAAGAATAACAGCTTTTAACAAATATTAGTTTATTATTAAGTAGGCAGAATTTGCATAAAATTGAATGTTTCTGATAGCATTTAATGATTAACCCTGCAAGATTCAGGCTATATGCAATGATTAAAAATTTAAAGACATAGTTATTATATTCTTCCTTATTTTAGCATATAAAATGTAATTTCCAGTTATTTTGCTTGTATTTAAAGAAATAAATAAAATTTATGTAACTATTTAAAAATACACATATTTTCAAAGGTCTAAATGGATTTTGTCAAAATAAACACTACAATTACTGTACCTCATCTCTGCATGTTGAATTCTTTTGTTTACAACATGTGAGAAAAGCTAATTTAAATGAAATTGTAGAAAGTCAATTTTTGTCCCATGAAATCTTAATTTGCAAAAAATATCCCTGAGCAATTCTTAATTATGTTCCAGTCCTGGCATGGGACATATTTTACCTATCATCTCATTCAGTCCTCACAAAAATAAGATGGTTTATTCTTTCCCTCTCTGCAGACTAGTCTTCTATTGTTCACAGTCAGACGGATCCTAGAAGTCACCTTCCTAGGAGGGAGGAGAGGTCAGATGGAAACAGGGCCTTCTGACAAGGCTCTAGGTCATAATTACTACACTACAGGTTTATTAAAAGGTAAACCATTGTGGAGGTCAGTATGGAGACTCCTCAAAAGAATAGGACTAGAAATCCCATTCAAGCCAGCTATCCCCCTACTGGGAATTTTCCCAAAGGATTTGGATACATTGTATCATAGAGATATATGTGTACCTATGTTTATAGCAGCACAATGTGTGATAGCAAAATCTTGGAAACAACCAAGATGTCCATCACATGA
>PVKA01029370.1:0-28379 GCA_004027165.1 Ctenomys sociabilis | reverse complement strand
GCCCCAGGAAAAACATTTTTTTTTTTTTTTGGTCTTTTTGAGATGGGATCTCGCTATGCATTTCAGGCTGGCCTTAAGCTCACTTTGTAGCTCAGGCTGGTCTTGAACTCACAACAATCCTCCTTCCTCAGCCTCCCAAGTGCTCAGATTACAGGCATGCGCCACCATGCCAGGCTCTAGGAAAAACATTTTAACAGGGCTGGAAATGCCACAAATTGTGATGTACTTATTATTTGTTTGTTTATTGGTTTGGGTGTTTTTGAGACAGCAAATCACTATATAGGGCAGGCTGGCCTTGAACTCACTTCTGTAGCCCAGGCTGGCCTCGAACTCAGGGCAATCTTCCTGCCTCAGCCTCCTAAGTGCTGGGATTATGGGTGTGCCTCACCACCCTGTTTGTCAAATATTTCAGCGACACAAAGGATATGTAGAACCAAATTGAAGAAAGACACAGATGCTGACATGTGACCTCCTTTCCGTGAGAAAGGCAGGTATGTTCAAAGATCTTAAAAACTCCACTTCCTTCTAGTATGACCTGAGGACATGGTTTCCACCATACTTACTGAGGTCAGCAGTGTTTCATGAAGTGTTTGGAGTAGAGCTGGCAGTCATTCTGGATGCTTCTACATCACAAAAGCTGATGCTTTTGCACCAGCCCTGGCTGCTTTAGTAAAAGTGGAAAGTGCAGCCTGAGTAGAACCAGTGGTCCTAGACAGACTGTATTCATCCTGGGATGCATCAGAAGAAGAGAAAAAATATTTATAGACAAAAGCACCTGTCAAATCTAGGTAACTGAAGAGATTGGACAGACAGCATTACTCAATGAAGTTACAGAAAGGTGGGCTCTGTGGGGGAAACAAGCAACAATAACAAAAAACCCATAGATACTGAGATGACAAAAATAGTACAGGAAGGCTAAAAGAACTGACAGAGAAAGGAAAAGTTTAAGAAAATCAAATAATTCATTTGTGAAATTTAAATGGTTTTAAAATCACTTGACAGTAGAATGAGTATTATGGGAAATAGAAAGTAATAAGAAATAATGAGCACAAAAAAGCAATGAAGATTCACATACATAGTTATTATTGAAATATGGAACAATGGTAACAAAACAGTATTTAAGTATATGCTATTTACTAGTATGAGCTCCCTTATTTTCTGAAAGTCACCATAGCTAGAATGCCAGACCTGACAAATATGCACATACATTTATTGCCAACACAGGTGAGCTCCAAGTCATTTATGCATAAGTTGATCTTTCAGTACTATGAGAAAAATCGAAGGACACCTTGAGGACAAGACCCTGCTTGTCTAGCACAGGCGCACAGTGGGATATAGTTATGTAACCTTGATTTTGCACAGGTAAACACACATGTGTTGCTTATAGCACTATGTAAGAATGTAAACATTAGATAACAGCCTGTGTAAGAATTATACAGTGAAGACACAGGTAGGCTCTTGTACTGTTGTTCTGGCTGTCTCCTCTGCTCCATGCTACCATAAGTTGTCACTCATGTATTATGTGTGTGTGTGCTTTAACTTGGGACCTCACCTGTGAAAATTTCCCTTGGGCTCCCTGAACAGGCTAACAGGGTCTCATTATGTAGTTCAAGGTTCATTTTTAACTCAAGGCTCTCCTGCCTCAGCTTCTTGAGTACTGGAATATTAGGTGTGTGCCATAACACCTGGCTTCCTTATTTTTTAATGGCAGACCTTGAGAGACTGTATGTACCTGAACATATTTCTATTTTGTTCTCACATTTGGATGTCAGTTCTACTGAATATATAAGTTTGAAGTTTTTTTCTTCAGTGAATTACAAATAATACATTGTGTCCTTATATTCTATGTTAATCTGATTCTTATTTCTTTGAAAGAGATTTCTTCTGTCTTTTTGAAAGATTTTCACATCTTTTTGTTATCTTCAATAATTTTGTTTGAGTTGTAGTTCTTTGTTTTCATTTTTCCTGAGACAAGTGTTAATCTTGTTTTATTTTATTTTATTTTATTTATTTATTTATTTATTTATTTATTTATTTATTTATTTATTTTTTTTGTCTTTTTGAGACAGGGTCTCACTATGCAGTTCAAGCTGGCCTTAAGCTCACTGTGTCGCTCAGGCTGGTCTCGAACTCACAACAATCCTCCTGCCTCAGCCTCCCGAGTGCTGGGATTGCAGGCTTGCGCCACCACGCCTGGCTTTTAATCTTGTTTATTAATGTATTTGCTTTAAGAGATACCTGGGAGAATAGTAAAGCATACTTCCGGATGTGTCTGGTTAGATCATGGGGGTGTGACCTTTCCTAGCCCCTTCCTTTCTGGCTCTTCTGTGCTCTTTTTTTCGTGGCTATAAGGAGTTTGGAAGTTTCCTCTCTAATAGCCTTTTGCTCATGATGCTGCTTAGAGACAGTCAATCATAGATTAAAATTGTAAGGCAAAATAAACTTTTTTCCTTGAACTTGTGTGTGTCAGGCTTTTCTAGCATCAAAAAAGTTGATCAGCATATGGAATCTCACTCGCTATGTTGGCCAGGCTTCCCATGAACTCAGGCTCAAGCAATCTACCTGCCTTAGCCTCCTGAGTAAATGAGACTACAGGAATACCTCTACATGTAGCTATCTTTAATATTCCTAAAATTGTGGAACCAGGGATTGAACTCAAGCCCTTGCACTTGCCAGGGAAGTGCTTATTCCACTGAGCCATCTCCCTGGATTTATTCCTAAAGTTAATTACTATAATGTTCCTAATTTGCAGATGTTCTCAATCTATAAAATGGGCAATGGTACCTCATAGAATTTTGTAACAGTTAAACAATCTGAGTAAAGCATATAAAGCAAATCCCAAATAATAAAGACTAAATAATTACATAAATAATTAAATTATTTATGCCAGTTTTGTGAATTTTTTGAGTCATTTTTATTACTTCTGCTCTTGCCCAATCTTACTTTTCATTGTCTAATAATGTTGTTCAGAGGACAAAACCACATGAAACCCTTGTTAGCAACTATGGTATAAGAGACATGTTAAAGTGAGATTACAGACTAAAGTGACTGATTTATATCCATGCTACACTGATTCTAATGATCAGACATAAATATATAAGGTTGTGTGGTGTCCTTGTTTAATTGCCTATTTAAGAGAAGTTTGTATTTTCAGTATTTATAATAGCACTTATTTCTCAGTTAATAATCAAATTAGATTTTATAACTTTATAATTTTATCTGCTTATTCTACATGTTTGTCTTGACTTCGTTTTCGTTTCTGTTGTCCTTTTGAGACAGTGTTTCACTACTGTTCAGGCTAGCCTCAAATTCACTTTGTAGCCCAGGCCAGCCTTGAATTTACAGCAGTCCTCCTGCCTCAAATTACAGGTGTGCATCACCACACTTGGTCCTGTCTTGGCTGTTTCATCTCCTGGTTTTAGGTGGCCTACTGTCTCTTTTGGAGGCAACACCACTAAGACCCAGGCCCTGTTGTCCTCTGAACAGTTTGTAGCTTTGTTACCTCATAGAACCTTGGTTGCAGAACTGGTCTTTTTCCTTTTGCTCTTAATTCCAAGCTATGACTCAATCCTATGATGAAGCTTGTAGCTAAGGGATGATCCCTTGGAGTGACCCTGGAAAGAACCAGGTTTTATCAAACCATCTAATTTGCCTGGACTTGACCTTCCATCTTGTCTTCCTACTGGCCGGAGATGCTGAAATCTCCACTCAAAGTTTTCAGCCTGGGATGTGCTTCCTGGGATCCTCGACATCATGTTCTGCATGTGACTTCTGAGTCAGCCTGAGGCTGGAAGAACATTGCTTGTAAAATTTGGCTCCCTCCATTCTTTAGTTATGCAGTGTAATTTCCTGGTAATCTTAGCTGCTGATCTCTGAGTTCTCAGCCTAGTAAGCCTGCTGCTTGTGAGCTGAGTCCTGTCCCCACGTGCTGTGTGAATCGTGATGCCAACAGAAATGACTCATCCAGAGTCTCATGTTAAGTGTCATAGCCCTTCCAGTTTCTGCTTGCACTTATTTCTTCTTTGGTATTTCCAAATCTTTTTTTAGACCTTCTCCACAATTTTTCATTGTTATTGGCAGAAGAGTTAGTTGAATACAAATGAGTCTGCCATTATTGGGATGTTGAAATCCCAATCAATATGGACATTATGGGTGAAAAGACGAACAACAAAGCTGCCTGCTTTTCATAAGACTATGCAGATCAGAGTCAGCCATGGAGAGATCTTTTTTTTTTTTCATGGAGAGATCTTGACTGAATATGAAACTGTCACTGGAGTCATGTGTATCTACACTGGATGTGAATTTGCAGTGGTGCTTATAAGTGAGCCCAGAAGAATCTTCTCAGAATGAAACTACCAGCTGACCAGGGGATACATTAAGGCCACTGTGGAGAGACCCATAGTAAAGGGACTACTATGTGCCCTCAGGAAAACATGGCCCTCATGTTTATTCATTTGTTCTTTGAATAATAAAACACCCGCTGCTGCAGCCACAAATGAAAAACATAATTTCCTCTTTGCTGGCAGAGCTAGGCCTTGCTTCTTACAGTAGTGAGCTCAGCTGGGCAGTATACACACAGGTGCAGGGGAGCCAGCTGTACTCTGCCTCCTGCTGGAGAATTATAGAGAAAAGGAACCACTGGCCAATAAGGTATGCATGACTATGTCTTTGCTTCTGAAGCTTTCTGTTCCTCTTTATTTCTCACCTTATTTCACTGCTATCTGTACCCTGCCAGCTCCCTTGACCCCATAAATTAGTCACTGCCAGCCAGGCCTAGTGGTGAATACCACACTCAAAAGGGTTGAGGCAGAAAGATTGCAAGTTTCAGCCCAGACTGTGTCCCAGAAGCCTGGGTGAGCAGAAAGGATAATATGTATTCAGTATGAAGGCCTAACATCCCCCACTAAATGGCAACAAAGGGGCAGTTCACTTCCATTCTTCCCTGATTGTGACCTCATCTTCATCCTCATCTCCTTTCCTGGATATACTGTTCACCAGCAATACATGGGAATATATTTTCTAAACATCCTGAAGAATCCCTTGCATGTTCTAAACATCATAAGTGGAAAATGCTTGTTATTCACCTGATCTGTGAACGTCATACTTTAACCATAGTACCCATAACCCTAGTAGAGTATAAGTTGTTTCCTTTCATGTTTGGGTGACATACTGGGAGCTGCAGCTCTACATCATAACATAAGAGAATGTTGAACTCAGTATCACTAGAGTAGTAAGAGTTCAGAATTCAAAATACAGTTTCTGCTGAATTCGTTGCTTTTATAACATTGCAGAATTGAAAAATTGCAAGTTGAACCATCATTAAGTCAGGGATCATCTGTATTTGTTGTTTACCTGCTGTTGTTGTTGCAAAGTATACTTGTTCTTAATTTTCAGCGTAGATGAATCAAGTGTTTTACATGTCTTCTACTAAAAACATATAGTTGCCATTTTTGACAAAGTTGCCATTGATTCTGCCCAGCTATATGGCAAAGGCTTGACAGGAGAAAAAAAGGATGGTTTCCTGATTTCTTTCAGTACATTCAAATTAAAGCCTTGCTGCTTCTACCTTAGTTCTTGAGAATGGATTTGTTTGCAGATTTGCAGTCTCTCTGTTACAGCTCTTTTGAAATCATGATGATTACATGATTCAATTGAATTTGTGTTCCTTTGTCTTCTCCAGTGTCTTCTGTGTGCCTTTAGGTTATTCTGAGCTTGCTTCCTTAAGAAGGAAGACATGAAATTCCAATCCACTCTAGCAGTACTTAGTGTAGAAGTTTCCATTTCTGTGGCTCCTTGGAGCTGCTCTCCAGGGAAAGTTATACACCAGCTCTTTCCATTGA
Source organism: Ctenomys sociabilis (assembly GCA_004027165.1). Taxonomy (NCBI): domain Eukaryota; kingdom Metazoa; phylum Chordata; class Mammalia; order Rodentia; family Ctenomyidae; genus Ctenomys; species Ctenomys sociabilis. The sequence goes on along the minus strand of PVKA01029370.1, from coordinate 22,539 downwards.
CAACTCTAGTTGTGACTCAGGAGTCTGGCACCTGTGACAAGTTGGCAATGGGAGTTTCTTCTCAAGTTTAAACATTGCCAGAATTAAGGAAAGCTGGGTTTACCTGTTTGTCGTGACAATCCCCCATTCCATTTTCCTGCTGGACAGTCACATTTTCCTTTAATATTTCATTCCCGCCACTCACACTCTTTCCTTTCTCTGCAGGTTTTGCATGCAGAAATGTGTTAGTCTGGTGCCTGGAGTTACGCTGGATTTGATAGAAAAGTAAGTAACATTGTGAAGTCCTTGTGGCTTTCCTGATCTAAAGAATTCTCTTACTTTTCTCACTCTTGGTTCTCAACAGCACTTTCTGTCAATGTGGGGAAGTTCCCTTTCATGTGACTATGTTGTTTTGTTCTCTGGTTAAGGCTATTTTGTGCTAGTTATACTGATGCTTAGTATAGGAGGTAGTTAAATATGGGGCCATATTAAAAGAATGACAAAAAGCTGAGTTCTTTTGAACATTTTTAAAAAATATTCTAGGCTCTTTAAGCCAGGCTTAAGTATAGCACCTACAGATGCAGATTCTCTGCTTTCCTTGGCTGAAATAGTCAGATCCTAGTGACACTTTGATCATATTTCCTTAAGTTTGAACTTGCTCTTACTTCCACCCCCAGCAGCAGGCATTTTCCTATCTTAGGCTAACAGGTTCCAGAAGTTGCCCCCACCCTCACTTTCCATGCTCACAGAGCGCTGTCTTGATCTTTTTGGGTTTGAAATGATATTGCTGACTCTAAACTTGACTTGTGCGGTTTAGGCTTATTTGTTCATATGTGAGTTTGATTCCTTGACTCAGCACGATTCATTTCACCGGTCCTGACACAGAATCATGTTAAAATAATCAAGGCATGAATTGCCTGTAGTAAGTTAGCTGGCAAAGCAGATCTACTAAGGTTCTCCATAGAATAGGATTTGACTTCATGTATAAAGGGAACTGTTCTGTCAGGGTGATCAGTCATGGTACACTCCAGCAGTGATGCACCTGAAACACCACCAGTTGGCAGTACACTGGCCCAAGTGTGTGCTGTCCTGGATACTGGTCACGTGTCATGTCAGTCCATGCAGGAGGCTGTCCCAGCCTCCTAGTCACACTCACAACTACTGTGGACAGGGCTTTGCTTTTGTTTGTTGAAATGTTTACCAGACCCTCATATTTTACTAGTAAGGACCTGTCCCTTGTTCATTATCTGCAGTACCCATCTGTAGTCTCCCTTCAACTCTTCTACAATCAAGTCCTTGGTTTTAGAACAGCTAGCTGCCATCCCAGCCTTTTTCCAGACATCAGGCCCAGGAACATGACATCCAATGCATAATTCACATAAGGAAAAACTGGAAATTTTATTCAACTATTTAGTCTCTCAAAGACACAGCTAGAAGGTGTAAAGTCGCAAATCTGACAGAGGACACTTGCATCTAGAATATATGTAAAATAACCAAAACCCAAAAATTAAAACCCAACTAAAAACTAGATAAAAGTCATAGAGAGGCACTTTACCAAAGGAGTATGTAGGGTGACAAATAAGCCCCTGAAGGGATACTCAAAATCACTAACCGTTTGGCAAATGGAAACTGTAAAATGGCTAAAATTAGGACTGACAGTGCCCAATGTTGGGGAGGCTGAGCAATATTGGAACTGCCACATGCTACTGGGAAGGCATGGCATGCAGCCACACTGAAAGGGCTGGACAGTTGCTGTTTGATTTATATGTACATATCCTGTGTCCCAGCAGCTTTATTCCTGAGTGTTCACACTACAGGAATGAAAATGTTTGTGCATAGGCAAATCTCTGAATAGTCATTGTGGTCATCAACACCTAGACTAGAAAAACCAAGTATCTTTTCTCCACAGAGCAAATGAATAATAATAAGACTGTTTCATGTATACCAGACATGTACAATACAAGTTATCCTAGAAGCATTGTGGGGAGCAGCAGAAGTCAGCTTCCAAAGATGACTATTTGCCACTTTTCCTCTCTAACAGAATACCTGAGAATAACAACTTAAAGAAGAATTTATTTGGCTCACAGTTTCAAGGTTTCAGTCCATGGTCACTTGCCTTTGTGGCTTCTGGGCCCATGCTAAGGCAAAAAGATCATGACAGAGAGTACGTGGTATACCAGAGTTGCTCACCTGATAGTAATCAAAAAGCAGAGAGACAGAAGGGGGCCAGGAAGATATACCCTTCAAAGGCAGACCTTGGTGCCCTGCTTCTCCCAGCTGGCCCCATTTCCTAATAGCCATTCACCTATAAACTCATTGGTGAGGCCAGCAACCTCCACCTATAGTCTCAACATTGCAGCACCGGAGATAAGCCTTCAACACTTGGAGTCTTTGGAAAACGTTTCATATTTAAACCATAATAGCAACCTGTGGTCTGTTGTCATTTCTGTGACATTCTGGAAAAGACAGAACTGTGAGGTGAGGGAGCAGACACATTAGTTGGCAAGAGTCAGGAATGTGGCATGCGTGACTTGAAGGTTTACTGGGAGATGGAATACTGACTATAGTTCACAGAACTCTGCATATGTTAAAGGTATAGAACTCACACCAAACCAATCAATTTGCTATGATACCTGAAAAAAATATATATATAATGCAGGGAGTAAAGCTATAAAAAAATATAGGCCCAAGTCCTCTTCTTTTTTCCTCACTCTTTGCTGTGCCAAGTGGTGCTATAAAATTAGTTAAATATTAAAAGTTTGACTTTTTTAGAGCATAAAAAGATAAACACAGTGAATTGTCATTAATAGTAAGCAGTTTCAAAATGTATCCCAGTTGGGGATAGGGTGTGTTGGAAGACTGGGGACACTGGAATCCGAGTGGCTCAGGTCCTACATTTGTGACCCCTCTGTTCTTCCTCTTAATACCTACTCCATACCAACATGAGCTTCCCCAAACAGGACTGATGCATGTCCCCTCCCTATGCTGCACATGTCCTCCCTTTCCACACTTTACAGACACTGCACTATGGGTAACTTGAAGTATAACCTGGTCGTTCTGAGACCCGTTAGATTTCAGGTAAGACTTGAGTGGGAGTGTGACCCTCATATACAGACTTGTTCCCCTCACTGTCAGATGTTTTACCACATGACTTTTGGAAAACTATACATCCATGTTGAGTTGTGTAATTAAAAAGCAGTAATTCTGGTTTCAGAGAGGCTTGCATTTTAAAATGATTATTGTCAAGACTAACCTATTCAACAAATTGTTTTTGAACTTCTCTTCACTGTGAATAACCTTTTAGGGCAGTGGATCTGAGTTGTTGCTTCTAAATACAGTTCAGCCAAAGTGTCTGCTGTTATAATTGAATTCAGTTGAAAGAGACAGAATTCACTATTTGTAGCTTGAAGTACCATATTGTTGCCCTGTCTTATGGCTTGACAAAGGCTAAATTGGATGTGAGTGGTTGAATTTGTGTGTGTGTGTGTATGTGTGTGTGTGTGTGTGTGTGTGCGCACATGCGCATGTGCCAAAAATCAAACTCATGACCTTGCACTTGCCAGGCAAGCGCTGTACCACTGAGCTATATCCCTGGCCTCATATTTATCTTTTAATGCCAGAATAGATTCCACACTTGAGAATTGTAGCACACTAAGAGAAATCCTGGAGGCCACCCAGCCACAACTGCTAGGTCAGTTTCTGAATAGATACATGCTTTTCACCTTTACAGTTCACCTGAGAGATGTCTCCATTAAATAAATAAATAAACAAAAAACAAACAAACTTAAAATTTTAAAAAGACTGTTGCTGTATTTTTATAAACTTGCAGAATATTTTTGCCCAGTTATGTTTATAGTCTCATAAGAAAAAAGTTCTTTTGTTGTTGTTTTTATTTGTTTAGTATAGAGTCTTACAACACAGCTTGGACTCATAGTGATCCTCCTGTCTCAGCCTCCCTAGCACTGGGATTACAGGTGTATGCCACCACACCTTGTTTCAGGGCCAGCACGTCATATGGTACTGGGGATTGAACTCAGGACCTTGCCAAGCAGGCACTTAAACCACTGAGCTATCTCCCCTGTTTATTTTATTTTTAAGCTGGCTTACAGATGTAGCACATCTGTTTGACAAAGTCTTCCTTGAGATAGTGGGTTTTGTAGTCAGAAAATACTCCTAAAACATACCTCATCAAGTTTATCTGTGTTATCCTTTCCTGAAGATGCCTTTGTAGAGTTTGTTCACTTGGATTCAGTGCATTCAAAGACTTGCAGCCTGCTGGAACAGTTCTCGGCCATCAACCTCTCCATTCCCTACTTTGGGGCCACCTCCTCTTCTGCATTCAGGGCACCATCATGGCATGTTGACTTTGTGATGTTGACTTATCAGTGCTGACAGACCCGCTCAGAGTTGCCACATAATGTTCCCAACAAAACTCATGTTTTTTGAGCTCTGCAACTCCAAGCATATTTACCTAATAGCTGCGCTTCTGGTGGTTGAGTCTGAGGTCACACTTCATTGTACGTTTGTGCCTTTTGTCCACCTAGGTTTCCCTTCTCTGTATAGGCTCACCCTTGTATGCCTGATCTCCATTCTGCTGTGAGAGGAGCTGACTGTACACTTTGATTCCAGTGGTGCTTTTGTGTTCTTGAGTGGTTTTTCGTACACAATCAATGCGTCTGTCGTAGTTACTCTTCTTTCATTGCTGGGACAAATACCCAACACTCAAAATAAGGGAAGGAAAGGTTATTTAACTCACAGTTACTAGAGGTTTCAAGACACGAAGGAGAGGCTGGGGCACTGCCATGTCCAGGATGACCCTCTCCACATCTCTGAGAAAGCACAGGCTAGCCAGTGTAATGGTTCACACCTCTCTGGCCCTGCCCCTCAAGCCACTTGCTCCTCCAGTCATGTCTGCCCCATAACTTACATGAGGTTTTCGGGGGACAACTAGACATAGCCATAACAACATCCCTCCACAGTGACAGGCTTCTCAGATGTGCTCAGCTCTGCTATATATGCAGACAAAGCTGGCTGCCCACAGCTATGTAGCTGGAATCAACAGAGTAGACCCAGACATTTGTTTTGTGTCCTTGTATTTAAATACAGGTTTAAATCCTATTTTCATCTCTCTCTCTCTCTCTCTCTCTCACTCTCTCTGTCTGTCTGTCTCTCTCTCTCTCTCTCTCACCAATAACACAATACTGCTGACTAGTTAAGTTATAAAGAGGCTTATTTTGCCTCATGATTATGGAGATACAAGCTTAAGGGGCTACCTCTAGTGGTGACCATTCTGGCAGAGTTCCAGGGTGTTGCAGAGCATCTCACAGCAAAGAAATGGGGAACACAAGTATATGAGCTCATATATCTCCCTCTTCTCATGAAAGCACCAAGTTTTGATCATAGAGCTCCCCCCATCTTACTAATTCTTATCACCTCCCAACGACACTACCTCTGTATACATCACAGTTAGATTATTCTTACCCTCTTAATACCTCACAGTGAGGGTTAGATTTCAACATATGAAGCCCTGAGGGACATACTCAAACCATAGCAAATCCTTTCGCCAAGATGTGGAGGAGTATATCAAATGGATCCCAAAGAACAGAGGGAAGAGGGCCGGCCAAATAGCGGATTGAAGCTCCTGCAAGCAGACATGGGCTGGGGTTCAATCCCTGGGCTTGCCATGCTGGCCTTGCCCCTGGGGTATGCTGAGACTCTGATTGAGACTGGGCATGGTGGCACACGCCTGTAATCCCAGCTCTTGGGAGGCTGTAAACAGGTGGATCACTGTGAGTCCAATCTAGTAGTGAGACCCTGAACACCCTGTAGACCCTTCCCTAAAATAGTAAATAAATAAATAAATAAATAAATAAATAAATAAATAAACAAACAGGGAAGGTAGAAACATGAGCCTCATATGGTAAAACTATAGCTACTCTTTGCAGCTGCACCTGGGTTCAGTGGTATAGATACAAACATGTGGGCCAGCCCAGATAACTCAGCCAACTAGAGTGCCTGCTTAGGCAGAGCACAAGGACCAGGGTTTAATCCCAGGCACCACAAGCCATGCTGGCCCCACCCCCAGCAAGCACTGAGACTGTGATTAAGAGTGGGTGTAGTGGAATGCACCTGTAATCCCAGTGCTTGGGAGACTGAAAACAGGAGGATCACTGGGAGTCCGATCTACCTAGTGAGACCTTGTAGATTCTGTACTACATACATTTAAAAAAAAAAAAAAAAAAAAAAAATCTGAACATCATTCTGGAAGCCACAGCCAACCTGGCCTCTATGTGCAATGTCCACCCTGCTTGCAGCCTGTCTCCCAACTGTGCAGACCCATGGATCCTACCTTGCCCTAGGATGCCACTGGGTGACAGAGTCCCCTCTTTGACACAGCCCCAGAGATCCTTCTCTAAATGCAGGACTCAGGAGTGCTTCTTTTGTGTGTCACAATTGTGAAAATTGTGTGCACAGCCTTCTTCGAACAGCCTCATGTTCTTGTCCACAGAGTGGAAGGACACAACTAGGTCAAGTTAGCATGTGGCACAGCACAAGGCCAGCTCCCTGGGCCACATCTGACACAAGGAAAGCCTTTTGAGATTTAAAAAAAAAATTTAAATGTTGCTTGCTTCTTATCAGATAGGTAAGTTCCTTAGGCTGATTCAGTATCAATCCTTCCAATCTCCAGAGTTTACATCTAGAGTGTCCCAGACAAACCCTACTTTACAGTCAGGCCAGAGGCTTAGCCTCCCCCAAAGCTGTTTCCCACCTTGCAGTTGTCCCTGCTTGGGGACAGCAGGATCATGATCTGTAAAGTACATCCAATAATTCAGTTCACCCAGTTGCCTTCCTAGCTACTAGGCAGAACCAGTGAGGAACAGAGGTTCCACCTCCCTCCCCAACCAGCACTTAAGAATTTTTCTTTTCAAAAATTTATAAGTAGCTGATGTTTCAAGACCATGGAATATTTCAAAATATATCAATTTTTGAATAGTTGAAAGATTTTAATAAAATTGTTTGCATAATATTGAGAAAGCTGTCAATGGTAGCCTGGTGAGATTAGTGTAACTGGTTGGGTGATCCTGCTTACTATAGCTGGTCTCCTTCCCAAGAGAGATGGAGCCTGATTCTCTGAACCACATCTGAATGAAAATTGGCAGAGGGCCCCCATGATTGTAACTTAGGATCACTATTGTCCCATAGGATGGCTGTATTGCTGTCCTGTCCCAAAGCTCTCCCATCCACACTGGATGCTTTGTGTGTAAAACCTATGTGGGCATCCAGTGAGCTCAGGTCACTGGATGGTGACTAGTGACTGGACTTTGAACCAAATTAAGGGGTGAGCTACATTGTTTATAATTACACTTATCAGAGTAATTAGAAATTGACTCTTTTGCTCAATTCCTTGATCTCTACCCCATTTATTCTGAACAAAATCCTGAACTCTGCAAATTGGTGATAGGGCCAGGTAGGAACTCCTTGAGCAATAAACTCCAGGGAAAGCCTTGTGAAATTGCTAGAGAATGAAAAATGTGAAGATACAGAGTTTTGAAGAGATTACAGTAGTAAATGGAGGTTAGGAAATTTCTTTCAGTATATAAGCATTAACTTAGCTGGGCTTTGATTTGTCTATTACTGATTTTTAAGGATCTGAGCATTAGTTTTGCATACTTTTTTTTCTTTCATTCGGCTCACTGTATGGAAAGTTTTTCCATGAGAACACCTTTGTCATGCTAAATGGCAAGGGGTTATTTTCCTTATCCTACCTGGCTAATGTGACAAGTTGTTACTGAGAAGATGAGACAGGAACAGACCTGTATAGCTGCATTTGAGTTTAAGAGCCTGCTGAAGAGAAAGTGATACATCTTCCCTTGGGTCCCCTTTGCTTTTCTGGGCCCTCATTCTGTGTGTGGAGGGTAGATCAGGTACTGCAGATCCAACACCTGAGCAGGCATCCTAAGTGGGCATTGTACCACCAAGCCATACCCCAGCCCAGAGCATGGCCTTAGAGACTCAGCTTCCTCTGCATCTTCAGAACACTTGGATTATCTCTCTCTTGCTGTCACTGGAGAAAAGAAAGCATGCTGTGTTTCACCCTTGCTGAACCTTGATTCCGCAATAGTCTGTTTCCTCTCTGCACCTGCTACCTATAAAGGTTCCTCAGGATAGAGATGTGAGCCCTTCCTTGGCATTGCCACCACTGTCAGAATAGCCAGTGTGTCACACTGTTGGCCCCAGCTGCAAATGAGAGAGAAGGTATACCAGTGTGTAGGGGTTAGCTAGCAGTCTTTAAAGCTAGGAAGGCATCTATTTTCTCATTAAGCTGCTGTATGTGGAAGGAAGTCAGGGAAAACCTTCCTCAAGCACCCCCCCCATTTCTAATTATCTGCTCTCACCTGGCTGCCTGATGAATAAGCCTATTGCTGCTATAGAGCATATTTATATTCTGAATCCTTGGAGAAAGTAGCAATAAGATCCATGCTTGGAAATTAAGGCGCATTTTTCACCCTGAAACAAAGTAATGAAACACTTAAACAGTACTAGAAATATTAGGATACTTGGAATACTCCAGAGAATCCAGTGGTTACTAAACCTATTCCATGAGGCTGTTTGTTAGTATTCTAGTCACTGGAGGCTCAAAGTGAACAAAACATTACTCATGATTAACATCAATTGTGTAAACACATATTCTAAAGGGTGAACCTTCTAGTGACCAGAGCAGCACACTACTGCTTCAGAAGCCAGCAGGGTCAAAGCCCTTGCCTTACATTAGCCTTGACTGTGGCTCTGAAATTGTTTAGTGTTTGTGTAACATGTACTGAGTGCCTACTATGTGCTGGACATTTGTTACCTCTTTGAATCCTCAGGAGGTCACTTCAAAAGGAGTGAAATTGCCATCTACCTTCTAAAACCTAAGTAACTGAGGTACAGAACTGGAGAGCTGCCTATCTAGTCACATTTAGGACAGACTAGATCAGGGGTGAACATTGTGGTCTGCCAGAGTCAGGCCTGTATTCACCATGTGTCCGGTACTGGAAAGGCATATGGCAAGGAGCAGAGGGCACCTGTCTCACAGGCACAACCATGGTTAGAATGCAATTCACTGTCATGCTGGAGTCATAACATGAATTAGGTTGGAAAGGAAAGCTATGAAGAATTTTGATTTAAAAAACATCTTCAAGGCCGGGCGTGGTGGTGCATGCCTGTGATCCTAGCACTCGGGAGGCAGGGGGATTGTTGTGAGTTCGAGACCAGCCTGAGCTACAAAGTGAGCTTAAGGCCAGCCTGAACTGCATAGTGAGACCCTGTCTCAAAAAGATAATAAATAAATAAATAAATAAATAAATAAATAAATAAATAAATAAATAAAATAAAAAACTTCTTCAAGGGCCAGGGAGATAGCTCAGTGGAGTACGCGCTTCCCTGGCAAGCATAAAGGCCTGAGTTCAGCCCCCAGTTCTGCAAAAAAAAAAAAAAAATGACATCTTTACTTTCAAATATGAGCATGTAGTAACAGTTGCTGATGCCTTAGAGTTTGCCATGAAGTCTGGAGAATGAACCCCAAGAGGTCACACAGCACCTGAGTAACTGTCAGAAGTATAAACACTGTATTTATCAGAGGAAGAGCTCTGCCCACCCAAAGCTGTCATCCCTGGGGTTATTCCTAGGAGCAAGTGGCCCTGGGGTAGGACCTCACTGTCCCTATTATCTCTTGCTTAAACCATTCTTACAGCAGAAGGGAAAAAATGAGAAGTATGAGGTTCCATCTGCCTTGGACCCTAGCAGATCTCTGAGGTTTGTCCAGCTGCATGAGCCAGGAGACAGCTCAGTCTCAAGAAGAACATGTAGTTGCATTATAGAGGGGAATTGTGGGAGGTGCAGAAACCACCAAGGTGCATCTGCACACAGCGTGGAGACCTTCCATTGCCTATACAGTATCACAACACTGATCTTTGTAGTCAAAACAAGAGCCTACACAGCATAGCATAGCATGGTGGGTTACAACAATTGCTGCCCTACTCTCCTCTCCAGCATGGTGCCCTCAATCTTCCTGTTATCCTGAAGAAAACACATCTGTCTGGAAAGTTCTAATGGTTTCCCCCACATGCCTGCCAAGAGACAGGCTGAAGAGTACTTCAGGGCAGCCTGTCTTAATTGAAGCCAGCCTCCTGGGGAGTGCAAAGGTGGGAATCTGAGCATGGGTGCTGATCACCCTTCTTGGAAGGGCATTTGTTCTGCACAGGGATCATCTCCTGGGTATCACTAGCCTTTAGGGATGTGCTTGGGGCTCTGGCCACCATTCCACATAATCTCTTTAGCAAAGAGCTTTCCTTCTGTGATGTGTCATCTCTGACCTAAATCACATAAGAGACACCAGCTTGTTAAGGTGGCATCCATATTGAGTTAAATGTATTTACAAACCCTGCAGTTGTGACTTGGACATTCGATGAATAGTTGTTGAGAGCATGCTCTATGCCAGGTTTTGTGCCATTAACACATTTCCAGTCCTTTTATTAATTTATATTCTAGTCGGAGGAAAGAAGCATCAAACAATACATGCAAAGTTGCTGAGAGTGCTATATGGTGACATAAAATAGTGTCTATGTGCTTCAGGTGTGGTCTTTCAAAGAGGGCAGACACAGAACAGACATGACTGACTGGGGAACATTTAGTGGGTTCACAGGACCTCTCCAGGTCTAACTCAGATGAGCACATTGAATGGAAAGACTGAGACACTTACCTAAATTGAATGTTCTCTTGTGACTCTAAAATCTGTTAACCATAGCAGCCACCAAAGGGAGTATAGCTCAAAGCCTGATTCATGACTTGTTAGCCAAGGGAGAATGGAGGCAACTGGGTACCTCCACAGGAGCTGGCACTGCCAAGCAGTCCTTTTAATACAACTCTCATAAATCAATCTCAATCTCTCTGTTGTGTCTGTCTGTCTGTCTGTCTGTCTGTCTCTCTCTCTCTCTCTCTCTCTCTCTCTCATGATTGTGGTACTGGAGATCAAACCCAGTGCTTCCACCCTGAGCTATATTCTACCTTTTTTATTTTTTATTTTAAGACAAATACTCTCATGAAGTCACTAAATTGACCAGGCTGAGCTTGAACTTGAGATCATCCTGCCTTAGCCTCCCCAAGGGCTAGAATTACAGCTGTTGCCACCATGCCTGGCTACAAGCCACTTTTAAAATAGAGCTATTGATCGAGTAAGACCTTCATTCCCATTTATTGGCAGTCTCATTCCTATAACAGGCTTTAAGGAAGTTTTTCCTTGCCTCTTTGACCAGTTCTTCCTCTGATTTTTGTTTGAAGCATCCAGTGAAACTAAGACGTAGTCTGTAATTGTTGACAAACTTCCAGGATGGGCATTGAGATATTGTTTTATAATCTCAGCAAAAGGTAAATTATCTCCAGCAATAACTTTCTCACTGAGTCCCGGAACCATCATCTCTTTCCTTCAGATTTTACACTGCATTTTTCTATAGTTTACATAAGTAAAAAGCAAGATTTTGTGGATATAAACTGTTTGATTTAGAAACTCCAGGAACAGATTTTTAAAGCATCAGGAACAAGCTTGCCTGTATGTTTTTTTGTTTTTCTTTTTTAAAATCAGTAAAATAAGCTGGACATGATACATGCCAGTAATCCTTGCTACTTTGAGAGACTAAGGCAAAAGGGTCTCTAATTGGAGGCCAGCATGGGCAACTTAGTAAAACTGTGTCAAAGTTTAAAAATAAATAAACATTTAAAAATGGTAGAGTGCTTGCCTAGTCTGTATGAGGCTTCATGATTTTCTAATTTCTAGTGTCTCAGATATCATGATCACCATAAGCCAACATATCCTTCAGAAGAAACTGACAAGTTGTGTGTATGTGTACTTTTTTTTTTTAAAGCCCATGTGTTGTATTTTACAGACAATAAATTGTTTATTTTGTAATGCTAGGGATTGAACTGAGGGCCTTGCATGCATATGCCAGGCAGTTGCTCTGTCACTGAACTACAGTGCCAGGTCCAGTCCATGTATTTTATTTCTTTTTCTTTTTCTTTTCAGTACAAGAGATCAAACTAGAGAATTTGCACATGCCAGTCAGGCCCTTATGCCGCTGTCTTTCCCAGCCCAGTGCCCATGTATTTAAACCTGAAAAATGACCTGAAAGGCCATCAGTGGCTATAAAAGTAATTTGATGGGTGTATGCATGTATGCATGTATTTTTAAGAGGAAATATGTCTTCCTATTCAGGTGAATGTTCTTTGGTTTTATGTTTCAGTACATGTATTTATATGTGACTGTACCTGTGTTAGTGAGGTCACCATATAAAAGGTGTTTCCCACTGGAATTTATGATCAAGAATCTGAAACCTACCTTTTTTGGAGGTTCTTTTTTTTTTGAGACATGGTTGTAATAGGTTGTTCAGGCTGGCCTTGAACTACTTTGTAGCTGAGGCTGACCTCAGACTTTCATCAATTCTCCTGTCTCAGCCTCCCAAGTGCTAGGATTACAGGCTTGTGCCACTATACCTGGCAAAAACTACCTGTTTAAATGAGCACTGGTCTCAGGTCAGTTAGGGACCAGGCAGACTCCCTGATTGTTTCTCCTGAGTTCCACAGTGCTGCTAAATGCTTAGCTAATCCTTTTCTTTTTGTAGTCTTGAATCCATGTTCTGCTTATCAGCCTTACACCCTGTTTCAGTTTACTGTAACCTGTCCAGCCCATTTTTAATTAGAGATACTGATAGCACATGTCTTACTACTACCTCTTGTTGAAGAGATAGTTTTGATGGTTTCTGCCATTTCACTGTACTAAAATCCCTACCTTGACCACATTCCCTGACCTTCAGAACCAAAGAAAGGCAATGAATGATGACAGAACATTCCTGGTGGGATGAAGGAATTCTTTACCATCAGGAAATGTCACTTTTTGTCTTGGATGTTTTCTGGGGCCATACAGTCAGGTGCTTATGCCACTGTCTCCTCAGCTATCAGTGTCTCTAATTAGAAATGGACTGGATAGGTTACAGTAAACTGAAACAGGGTGTAAGGCGGATGGCACTGTTTGGGCAAGCTTCAGACTGTTCTTGTGTTAGTATCTGCAGAATGTAATGTCATCCTTATATAGGTTTAAGGTGTATCTTTTTAGAAAGATATAATTAGCCTTTAGTTTTAAATCCAGACTGATCATTGTTGGTTTTTATTTAAATAGTCTGTTTACATTTAGTGTAATTGACATTTTTGAGTTTGTGTGCCTCCTATTTGCTTTCTTATTTTTCCTGTTTTTTTTCCCTCAGTCCCCTTCGTTCCCCTCTATTACTGTGTTTTATACTGATTTAACAATTTTATTACTGCTTTCTCTTTCTCTATTGTGTTAATTTTATTTCTTTCTTAGTTATACTTTGGTTACTCACAGCAACATTTTTTCTGTTATTGGCCAGACACTGTACTCTGCCAGCCTGAAGATTTTGTAGGCTACATAGGTATCTATCCAATACTGAGACAACCATTTTGTTACAACCCTTTAAAAATATAAAAGCCCTTCCTGGCCTGTGGATCTTATGAAAATCATGCTGCTGGAGCATTGGCCCTTGCGCCATGATTTAGTGCCCTCTGCCTAAGAATCTGAAATATGTGCTTTGTGGAGTCCAGTATAATTAGCACTTATACTGCCCAGGCAACTAAAGAAGCTTGAAACTCTTAATTCTATTTAGTGATTTTCTGACATCTGTTTAATTTTTCACATGTATTTTAATTATCTGTATCTTTACTTCTATAAATGTTGGTACTACTCTGTAGAGTTAGTATTCACATTTACCAGTGTATTTATTTCTTCTATGGTTCTTGTTTTCTTCCTGCAACTCAGAACTCCCATATGTGGTCATTTTCCTTTAATTTTATTATAGATCTGCTGGTTTTTTTTAAAAAAAATTATTGTTCAAAAATTAAAAAAAAATTATTGTTCAAAAATGCCATAGTATCACCTTTATTTTTATGCTTTATTGTCAAGAGACATTCAATAATATACCCCACTCTAACTTTACAGTTTGATGAATATTGACAGATTTACATGCCCACCACTGCCATTAACATAGCTACCCAGTGGTGTTTCTGCCCAACCTAACTCATCCCTCTCCTTAATCTCATACCTATTTCTCACTGGATGGTAGATTTGTCTTTATCCAGCACTCATGTAAATAGAAAGATACAGGATTTGCTTATTTGTATCTTGCTTCTTTGCTTAGTATATCACTTCTGATTTTGTCTCTATTGAGGTATACATACTTTATTCTTTTCTTTAACAAAGAAACACTTCAGTTTCTTGTTGATGAATGGGGGTAGGGTTGGCTCTTATGAACAGAGCTGCTACAACCAGTCATATACAGATCATGTGTAGAAATATGTTCATCTCATCTGGATGAATGTGTAAGTATGGAATAGCTGGTTCATGTAGTAAGTGTGCAGTGAATTTTATTTTAAAACTTTTCAATTGCTCTCTGAAGTAATATACCAGCCTATATTACTACCTGTGGATGAGTGTGCCCATTGTTCTCCATGCATGTTAACTTTCAATTAAGATACCAAACTAGTAATTCAATGAGAAAAAGTAATTTCTACGCATGAAAAACTTAGTAGTTTTTTTTCTTTTCTTTTATGATCATGCTTTCTGGGTCCCACTCCAAAAAAGACTGTTTATACTATCCAGGGTTATGGAGATTTTTCTCCTATTTTTTCCTTAAGACTTTTATAGTTTTATTGTTTGTTTGTTTGTTTGTTTTGGCCAAACCAGGATTCTTCTAATTGAGCTGTTCCAACAGATACATAGTGCAATATCATTACAATTTTAATTTGTATTTTCCTAATGACTCAAGATACTAAACAGTGTTTTATATGCCACTCTCCATTAATTTATATTTAATAAAATGCATGTTCAAGTCTCTTGCCAATTTTTAAATTGTGTTTTCTGTCCTCAAGAGTCCTTGTGAATTTTGGAGTGAATCTTAGTCAAATCTTTGTATTGTGAACATTTTGTTCAGTCTCTGCCTTATGTTTTCATTTTTAAAACAATTCTTTGAAAACAAGTTTTTCATTTTGATGAGGTTGAACTTAGTAGTTTTTTTTTTTTGTTTTTTTTTTTCCTTTTATGATTATGCTTTCTGGGTCCCACTCCAAAAAAAAAGACTTTGTCTACTCTATCCAGGGTTACGGAGATTTTTCTCATATTTTTTCCTTAAGACTTTCATAGTTTTATTGTTTGTTTGTTTTGGCAGAACCAGGGATTAAACTCAGGCCATTGCACTTGCTGGGCAAGCGCTTATTTTACTGAGCTATCTCCCTGGCCCCAGTTTTATTGTTAATGTTTAAGTTTGTGATCCATTTGAAATTAGTTTTATACATAGTATACAGTAAAGGTAAAAGCCATGTCCCCATAGTTACTAGATTGTTTTAGTACCACAGCACCAGGTGTAGAAATTACTTTTTCTCATTGAATTACTAGTTTGGTATCTTAACTGAAAATCATTTACGATTATATAGTTCTATTACTTTGTTCATTTTTATTGATCTGTGTGTCTATCATTATACCAATATCTCTCTGTCTTGATCAATGTAGCTGTAGTGTAGATACAATGTAAATGATTTTGACCTACCTAACTTTTACATTTCATAGAAATCTAAGAATTAGCCTATCAATATAATATAATCTTGATGAAATTTCTTTGAACATGTCACCCAGACCTTAAATCAATTTGAGAAAAATTATCATCTTACTAGTATTGAATTTTCTTATCCATGAACATAGTGTACCTGTATTAAAATTTTCTTATTTTATTTGTATCTTATAAATTTAACAAATGCCATCAAGCATCTCCAGCTGTGATTGTCTTAGTGTAAAGCAGCAAAGTAGTTTTTTGGGAAGAGTGTTACCTGAGTTCCAAAGGAATATACTTTATAAGTTGAAGAAAGTCAAATACAAGTGTTTAAAGGTTATTGTGTGAAAGCTAGGGAACTCCTAAGGGTTCTTTGCCTACTTGTAATCTAGGCTATGACCAGTGACATGAGAATTTAGACCTCAGAAGAGAGGTTCACTATTGAAATTTAACCAAGTCACATGAAGTCCTGAACCGAGTCTTACTCTTTCACTACTGATTATTGCATTTAACTCCTAGAGTTGTAAGTTTTGAGGGCATGTTGCTAAGGCTGCAGGTGTCTGCTGGATATGGAGGCATCTGGAGTGTATGTACTGCTCTGGCCCACTGTGTGCCCTCTCCAGTTTTTGAAAGTTTCTGTATGCACCTGCTCAAGCAACTACAGTAAGTCATCCATTGTATGCTAACTGTGACAAGGTGTATTTTTACACCTTGTCACAGTTAGCATAACCAAATGAAATGGGTCCTTGCTGATACCCACAGATGAAGGAACTAATCAAAAAAGAAGGCAGATAATACAAGTAATGAAAGTCTCAGAGCCACATCCTAGCCTTGGTTCTAGGACTTGTGTGATTAGCTGTGGTACACTCTGTCCTATATACCCTGCTCTGAGTCTTGGAATATCCATGTGATTTACATACTTGTTCACTGTGATTCCATAAATTCTAAGTATGTCTGTCTTCTATAATCATTGGCATATGTTCTTTATGCTGTTTAGTTTCAACTGTGTGCATCTCACAAACATTTTGTTAAATTAATTCCAAGATTTTTATTGTTTAATCATAACATATAAAAATATAATTGATTTTTGTATAACAACTTCATTTCCTCTAAACTTGCTAACCTTACTTATTAGTTCTGATAACTGTTTTATAAATTCTTTGTCTATGTACATAACTATATCATCTGCATGTACATAGTTTTACTTTTTCCTTTCCAATCTTTATGTTTTTTTTTTTTTTGTCTTTTATGTTTTTAATTTCTTTGTCTTGTTTTATTATATCACATAATGCTTCCAGTGCACTGTTAAGTAGGAGCAATAAAACTGGGCACCCATGCCCTCTCTCAAAAATCAATTAAGGAAGAAATATTTTGTGTTACACTATTAAGAATAATGTATGCTAAGGACTTTTTCTGCATATCCATTATCAATTGAGGAAGTTCCTTTTTGCACTTAATTTTCAGAGTTTTTTTCATGAACTGGCACTGAAGTGTATTGTAACACTTTCCCTGTATCTGTTGAGATCATGGCATACTTATTTTCCTCTGTGTGTTGCATTATGTTGTTGATGGTCAAAGATGATAGGAATCTGTCATGTGTTCCTGTAACAAGCATTGCTCATCCTAGCGTCGCCCTATGTTATATAGCCTCATTCACAAGAACTGGCTGTTGCACTTTCTCCCTCACAGCTGGAGCCCATAGCCATGCCTCCTATGTTTCCCCCAGCCTGTCCCAGACCTGTTCCATGAGTATCCCCATTGCTGTGCTTCTAACACCCGAGGGAGAAGTTGCTCCCCACCACTACTATTTTCTCTAGGTCCCTTTGTATCTCTTCTGTGCCTACATTGTCCACTTAAAATGTTTTGTATTAAATTTGTTTAATTTATTGATTTTTTTAAAAAATTATTTCCTGACCCTACTAGTACTTGTTCCCCTAGTAATTATATGTATTTTTCTTTCACTGTTTTTAAAGTTTTCTCCTTGCCTGGAATTTACAGTCCTCCTGCCTCAGCGTCCCACAGCATTCATTTTACAGGAATGCACCACCACAACTGGCTATATATGGAGATTTTTTAGTATTTATTCTGTCTTGTATCTATGGCATTTCTTGGCTTGTATGTTCTGGACTGAATTATATACCCCTAAAATTCATATTTAATCTCCAAGATGCTAGTATGTAGAAATGCAGCTCTTGGGAGATAATTAGTTTCAGATGAAGTGTTAAGAGTGATACTATCATGATGAGATTAGTACCTTAGAAGTAAAGAAAGAAAAACAAAAGAAGTAGAGGAAGAAACACCAGAATATGGGGAGGGGAGATGTGTGTGTTTACATGTTGAAAATAACCTTTTCTCTAAATGTTGATTATGGTGTTTTTATGGTGGTGGGAAGCTAAAATTCCCCAGCGTACACAGAGTCTTTCTACTTGTTCTCCAGGCAAAAATGGTCCGAATCACAGTCTGCCCTTAATAGCTATCGTCAGAACCCCAAGAGACACATAGGAGCACAGGCTCCTGACTTGCATGCTGTGTGGGGCCTCATTGACTCAGCGTGTTAGATGGTATCACAGGGACTCCAGTTGTGTGTGGCAGCGTGAAAAACCACAGCATCACATCTGAGGTTCCACTGGAAGAGACTATATCTGCTCTGTTTCTCACTGGGTTTTCTTGTTTCCCTCTCCTGCTGACTACTCAGACATGTAGTAAAGACAGCGGAAAGAGAGCTCCTTCTCTGGCTTTAAAATTCCAAACTATTCAGGCTCATTTTCTGCATTTCAATTTGTGACCCTGGTCTCACATTCAGAAGGATCATGACAATGACCACTGGTATCCGTGAGTGGCTGAATATTAGCACTGTGTAAGGAGCTCAGCAGTGTTAAAGATGCTTGAATTGTGCCCTATTTGAAGTAAAGAAATGTTTAAGAAAGAATATTGGTAAAGAATATCATAGATATCTGTCATGATTTGGCAAAGAACAATGTTAGCCTATCAAAAGATATTTTCTTGAATCTCACAAAAGTTTGTTGTCTAGTGTTTTAGTTCCTGAACTTTTAAGTTTTTCCTATAGATTTATATTTTTATGATTGAGAAAATATATATGTATGTCTTACACATCTCTCTGTGTAGTTCAATATAGCGCTCATTGATGAGAGTAAATATATGTGCTCATACATGCACAGTCATGTGTCTCTCTCCATAGTCTGAGTTTCTTCCTTTCCCCCAGTCCTGACGTCCAACATACAGTTTTGCCTTACCTTAGACCTCACTAGTGTGCACTGACCAGGCTTTTCAAAAGAATTCTTTTCGGAAGTAATCAGCTTTACCTCCCCATGACTTTTGTCAGGGAATATTTCTAGGTGATGAATCATTAATGTCATAATAATCTTGTCCCAGATTCACATCATCTTTTCTTAACAGTCATTTAGATTAAACAAGTAAGGTATATCCTACTTATGTTGAACTTAATTTGTGGTATAAATTTGTGAGTGATACATTTAAAAAGTACACTTTCAGGAGGCAGCGAGATGGCTCAGTAGAATAAGTGCTTCCCTGGCAAGTGCAAGGTCCTGAGTTCAATACCCGATTCCACAAAAATAAAAATAAATAAAAAATACTTTTTTTTGAATGGTATATCTTAGAATTTTTTAAAATTTATTTATTTGTATTTTAACTTGAAGAGTGAAAAATAGAAACAAAAACAAAGAGAAAATGACATAAACAGGGTAACAACAATACATATGTTACAGATTTTCAAAACATGGACGACTAATTTTATATATATATATATATATATATATATATATATATATATATATATATACACACACACACATTTTTTTTTTGTTTTTAAATAAAACTAACACAGATCAGCAGTTCACAATAGAAGCGGGTTATCCACAGAAGTTGTTGGCTTGAGCCATTCACAGCTCAGTATATTAATATGACTTTACTTTATATACCTCCATTTTTATACTTTTCTGCTGGATGGTTAAGACCGAATTAAAGCAAGACCTATATAAGAAAAGCTGTAACTTTTGTATCAGATAAGGTCAGTCAGGTGCTCTAAGGGTTTATCCTGTAACCCTGTACCGCTCTTTGTAGATCCCTTGTCAGTGTCAGCCTTGTGGATGAGTCACAGCCATTGCTTGACCAATTTGCTCTCTGTGTAAGCCTGAGAGAAAGTTTTCATTCCATGTGACTCTCCTTAGGCACACTATACATTATCAATCACATTCCACTGTGGCCCCATAATCTCCTTGATCAGCAAATTTGGGGCACTACTGAGTTACATGATGTTACATTACAAATTCCCCTATGTCCTGAGTTTTCACTGACCTTCAAAGGCTAAGGCCAAAATGTTGGCTGACCTTGCAGCCTTTCTTTTTCTCCAATTTTTGATCTGCAAACTTAGGTTATTAACCCTCCAGAAGGAAAGCTTATTATATGCAATTCCATTTACCCACACTATTAGTCTAAATATCAGACATCATAGGCATAACATGGAACATGTATTTTCCATCAAGTATTGAGATACCTGCTAGTTTCAAAAATCTCCTGATGTTTCTCAGGATCATTGTCTTACCCATCTAGTGTGTATAAGTGAATGGTCTTGCCTGTCATGTTTCTCAGCGTTTCTCCTTGTCCTGTCCTCATTGTCCAATCCTCAAGTTCTCGCTTTCCTTTTAATTGTGTCATTCATTTCTATTTGCAGTTCTTCTTTTGAGTTATACTAGGGAGACTATATGGTATTTGCACATGTGGGTCTGGTTTATTTTGTTTATAAGTATGTCTTCAAATGGCATCCACTTAAATATGAAGGCTTTGAGTTTATCATTCTTTACAGATGAGTAATACTCCATTGTATAAAAATACCACATCTTTTTCAACCATTCCTCATGTGACAGGCATCTTGGTTGTTTCCAAGA
Organism: Ctenomys sociabilis; assembly: GCA_004027165.1. NCBI lineage: Eukaryota > Metazoa > Chordata > Mammalia > Rodentia > Ctenomyidae > Ctenomys > Ctenomys sociabilis. Next base: position 1,991 of record PVKA01029370.1, on the reverse strand, counting down.
TTTGGCTATCACAAATTGTGCTGCTATAAACATAGGTACATATATATCCCTATGATATGACATTTTCAGTTCCTCCGGGAAAATTCCCAGTAGGGGTATAGCTGGCTTGAATGGGATTTCCAGTCCTAGTTTCTTATGGAGTCTCCACACTGATTTCCGTAATGGTTGCACCAGTCTACATTCCCACCAGCAGTGAAGGAGGGTTCCCTTTTCCCCACAACCTCTCCAACATTTGTTGTTGATTGATTTTTTTTTTTTTTATGATAGCCATTCTTTCTGAGGTGAGATGGTATCTCAGTGCTATTTTAATTTGCATTTCACAGATGACTAATGATGTGGAGCATTTTTTCATGTATTTATTTGCTTCTTTATTTTCGTCCTCTGAGAAGTGTGTGCTCATCTCGGATGCCCATTTCTGGACTGGGTCTTTAAATTTAGGGGCCCTGATATTTTTTAGTTCTTTATAAATTCTAGAGAACAGACCTTTGTCTGAGTGCTTATGAGTTAGGATTTTTTCAAAATTTGTGGGTTGTCTTTTCACTTTGCTGGTAATTTCTTTTGACGTGCAAAAGCTTCTCAGTAAGAGGTGGTCCCAGTTGTTAATTCTTTCAAGTGTTTTCCATGCAAATACATTTTTGTTCATGAATTCTTTGCCTACCCCTATGTCTTCAAGAGTTCCTCCTACTTTCTCTTCCAGGAGATTGAGTGTCTCTGTTTTAATGTTAAGATCTTTAATCCATTTTGACTTTAGCTTAGTGCATGGTGATAGACCCGGGTCAAGTGTTAGTTTTCGACATGTGGAGAGCCAGTTTTTACAGCACCATTTGTTAAAGAGGCCATCTTTCTTCCAGTAAGTGTATTTGGCCCCTTTGTTGAAGATCAAGTGGTTGAGCATGTTCATAGTGGCCTCTGCATCTTCTTGTCTATTCCATTGGTCCTCCAGTCTATTTTGTTGCCAATACCATGTTGATTTTATCACAGTAGCTTTGTAGTGTAATTTCAAGTCAGGAATTGTAATGCCTCCTGACTTGTGTTTGTTGGCCAGAATTGCCTTTGTCTTTCTAGGTCTTTTCTGCTTCCAAATAAATTGCAAGAATGATTTCCCTAGGTCTGGGAGGTATTTTGTTCATAGTTTGATAGGGATTGTATTGAATCTGTACAACAATTTTGGGAGTATGGCCATCTTCATGATGTTGGTTCTTCCTATCCAGGAGCAGGGTATATCTTTCCATTTTCTGAAATCCTCTATGATCTCTTTTCTTAGGGTACTGTAATATTCCATGAAAAGATCTTTGACATCTTTGGTTAAGTGAATTCCAAAGTATTTCATTTTCTGTGTTACTATGGTAAAAAGTATTGTTTCTATAGTTACCCTCTCAGTGTGTTTGTTCTCTGTGTAGAGGAATGCTATTGACTTTTGAATATTGACTCTGTCTTTCTCATTGATGCTTGCTTATTAGTCTCACATTGTTCATCTTGGCATCATCTTGCATATGAAGGATTATTTTTTCCTGCATCCTAGTTGTTTTGAAGAGATCTTTTCTCACCTTTTTTTTCTTGAGGACGCTGGTAGCTGTACCAGCATCCTCAAGATCTGACTCTGTCTTCGCTTTCACTCAAATGGTTTTGCAGACTCATGATTGAGATTTTAAGTTCTTCTATATCTCTTTGACCCTGCTTCATTCAATCTATTTCTTTCCTGTATTGCTCATTAAAGGAATCCATCATATTTCTAATATCCTCTATTTTTTTTTGTCAGTGTCTTTGTTAGAAGTAGCTATTAATTCTTTTACTGTGGATTTTTTTCAAAATTGGGTTTCCTCCATATATTTCCGGAATTGATTCTCTATTTCAGTTACTATGATTTCAAAGATTCCTTTATTTATTCAGAAATTATTTCTGTTTTGAGTTCCTCTTTACCTTTTTTTTTTTTTTTTTTTTTTTTTTTTTTTTTTTTTTTTTTTTTTTTTTTTTTTTTTTTTTTTTTTTTT
>PVKA01029369.1:0-28365 GCA_004027165.1 Ctenomys sociabilis | reverse complement strand
AAGCATTGGCCGTGACTCATCCACATGGATGACACAGACAAAGGAACTACAGAATAATGTACAGGACTACAAGATAAACCCTGAGAAGACTTCAATGACCACATAGGAAATATAAAGTACATGTGTTGGTATATAAGTTTGGATCTACCTAGGTCTTAACCATCCAGCAGAAAAGCATAAATGTATAAAAATGAAGTATGCATGGTGTGAAATGTTTGTAACAGCTTCCAAGTCCAGCTGTGACTCACTCAAAGAAAATCCATCAACAATTCACATGTTTGGTATACATTGAATTTCCTGATAGCAACAAAGTTTATACGATAACGACACAGGGTAAAATCTATTCTTAGAGATAACTTGGGAATTATTTTCTTTAAACTGAGTAACGAAACAGATACTCAACTTAAATTTTTCCTTTTAATATGCAAAGATTCTGGCATAGGGCTGGGGAGATAGCTCAATAGAATAAGCACTTGCCTGGCAAACATAAGGGCCTGAGTTCAATCCCCAGTTCAGGCAAAAAAAAAAAAAAAAATGATTCTGGCATAAATTAAAAAAAAAATTATTGGTAGTTTAACTGACAACATAAGGAGTAATGAATGCATAGAAAAAATACTATTAGTATATGAAAAATGTTCAACATCTAATCCTTAATAGTATCCGCAAATTTTAATTTAATTACAATTTTCAGTATAGCCATCTATAAGAATGAACAATTCTGCTTATAAATTTCATTCTAAACAGTAATTTGAATATACTTTTTGAATAACCAGTACAGTCAATCCTGATTTGCAAGTAACTTGATCTGCATGTATTTTGGAAGATGGGCAACATTTCTAAGAAAGTTTAACTTGATGATCAATATCTTCTAATAAGTTTAGTTCATAAGCAAAATGTCATAACAATCACAGTTCTCTTCTGTTCTCTTCTTTCTCTCTCAATATTTCATTCATTCTTGCAAATTAAGATATTTCACTTGTATTACTTACACAAATAGAAGAAATTAAAGTTAATTTAATTAACTTTGTTGTTCAAAGTTAGAAAAGTAATTGGACTTGAGAAATTTATTTAAAATTTACATGAGACTGTCTGTTTGTGATCTCATAAAGTTGTTTCTTGGTCCGAGTGTTGATACTTAGGTTTGTTAAATTTAATCTGTTCAGCTAAGTCTTTTGAACTTTTAGGGAAAATTACTATACTTAGAGGAAAACGTATAATTTAGGAATTATTTTTAATGTAAGTTAAACTACTTGAAATGTAAAGTTATATAGGAAAGAAAAACTTTATTAAAAGAATTTGAGGACTAAAGCAATGGAAAGAGGAAGATGATTCAAAATGAAAATACTTCTGCATAGAGTGACCTTAGTCCTAGGTAGAATAAGTTAAAACCCAAGAAGTTGCGTTTGTCATTACAATTATTTCATTTTAAAGAAACTAAAAGCTTCCAAGTACCAAGATGCTTTAAAAAAGGAAATGCAATAGGAAATAAGTGAAATTCCCTTATACCAAGATCAGTTTCAGGTTAGAGAAATTTTTGAGTAAAGAAAAGTAATTCTTAGAAAAAATTCAAGAATGGTTTTAATTTCACTTTTCCTTCATGATGGAGCTTGAACTCAGGACCTCATGTGTCTTGCAAGTGCTCTGCCACTGAGGGACACTAGCCTCAGGGTGCATTTGTGCAATCCACAGAAGACCCTGCTACTGTACTCTTTTTTAAGGGGAATTTTCAATGAACCATGCATTCAATTTGTAATTTTTAAACTACCAGTACTTTTAGGTATTTTGTAATGTGGGTGATATAATAATAAATGGATATAATCGCATAACTGATAGTATAATTGGTGGTTAGATACATCTACAGCATGGGTTAGTGACCTGAAAAGAAGAATTAAGAATATAAAATTAAAATATTTTTAGAGCTTAGTACCAAAAATATTGAAATTATATTTCATGACACATAAGAAATTTTAAGGGTTTTATAGCATATATACAGAAATCCCAATGTCCTTGACTTGATATTCCAGAAATAGAAAATAAAGAAATAGAAATGCACGGCTCTTTAATGATTACATGAATACACAAAAAACATACCACATGGATGAGATGTTTCCCGGTGGGCAAAATAGACTAGAAAAAAATTTCAGAGTAGGTGCACCCTAGTGTATTTTGTGAATATTAAAGTTAAAGATAAGATTGTTAATGCTGCCAGAGAAGAGGTATTTTTTTCAATGCATAATTTACAATTAATGACAGTGCAAGAAAGCAATGCTTTGGCATCTTCAAAATGCTTGGATAGTACAATTTGGTTTTTGTTAGTATGTATTTTATTTCAAAAGAAAGAAAACAGGTATCCCAGTGTATGGACAGTACAGTTGGGATAGATAACACCATGCTTCTACATAATTCTATGAGAGGCAAGATTTGCACTAATGGTGGTTGGACAGGATATTATGTCAGCTTCTAGTGCTATGGACAACCACTAGGAAAATAACAAGGTAGGAAGTATTAATTATTGAATCTTTGATGTAGTTCAGGTATAAAAAATAAGATACGTAAACAGTTACTCTTAATTTGCTGATAAGAGACATATGGTATAATAATGTCTGTAAGTATAATATCATGCATGCACCTTCTATGATACCAAAACATTATGAAAACAGTTTGCAGTATTAATTTATCAAATCCATCTTGTCAAGGTATCTTAAAACTGTCTCATTGATATTTGTACTTCAACAAAATAAAAATAAAAATTAATAAAAATAAAATGAAATAGGTAAAATTTGGAATTTAGTGAGACATGACAAAAACATATATACTGTGATTTGTATTTTTACATTAATTAAATATTTAAATACAATTTTAAGCCAGCTTGGCTTGCAGAATAAAATACATGGAAGAAATGCAAAAAAAAAAATTCAGGTATAAAAAATAAGATAGGCAAACAGCTACACTCTCTTAGTTTACTGATAAGAGACACATGCTATAATAGTGTCTGTAAGTATAATATCATGTATGCACCTTGTACGATACCAAAACAGTATGAAAACAGCTTGCAATGTATTAATTTATTGAATCTGTCTTGTTAAGGTGCCTTAAAGCTGTCTGATTCATATTTGTACTTCAATAAAATAAAATAAATAAATAAAAATTTTTAAAAAAAGAAAGAAAACAGGAAAGAATTTATAAACGAATGAAATTAACAATATTGCATATTACATATTGTTATCTTCAAACTGGTTGCTCAGAGTATAAATATAGGCACATATAATTGTTCAAACAAACCAACCCTTCCGTTTGAATATAGAACTCTGAAAGGATTAGCCATTATTTAAGGGAATCCCTTCATGTCCTTCAGTAATAATATGAAACAAAGGCATAATGTGAATAAGCAAATGATTTTGTTACAGTAGAGCCCTAAACAAATTTTGGAAATAATTTCTCAAGTGTTCTTCTTTGATAAATACGAGCTTCAGAATAATTCTGCTACATTAGATATACTCTGCTACATACATACTGATGATCTTATAATAAAAAATGAATGCTGATGCTAGTGAAAACTGAACAGCAATTTTGTTGAACTCATTTACTGTCTTGAATTGCCTAGCTATAGGCATGTCTTGCCTCTGTTCCCTGTTTTATTATCTCAGATTAACTTGGAGGATATTACTTTATAATGTTAATAACATAATATCATAGTACTCAATTATATGAGTGTCTAGAATTATTAAAACAATTTCCATTATTTATAGATGTTTATATTGCTTTTAAATTTGTTACTACAAGAACTACTTTAATGGATGTTTTTATTATATATGTTCTTTCTTACTATCAATATAAATCCCTAAAATTGGAAAATATATGCATATGTTTAATAGACATTATATTTTTTTATAGATGTTTCACTTATTCTTATACCAGGATTACATGAGGTTTCCTTTCCCTCTACCCTTCTTTTTCATAAAATCAATATGTAATCCAAATTTTTCATTTTTTCCAAAATCAAAAGTAAAATATGAATTTCCCCCAAAGTTAGTTTCAATTCTCTTATGGATATTGCTGTTAATATACATAAATTTCATTTGTATTTATTTTCTGTGTATATACCTTACTTGATTTTACATAATGGCTTTTGTGGTTATCAATTCAGAAGAATTGCTTTTACATGATGATAATTAATTCTTTTTCTAATAGGATTTCCAGATAATTTAACCAACAGCTATTTGTTTTTTGATTTTTGTTTCGTAATTTATGAACTATTATGCAATAATATATTCTTCTGTGAATTCTAGGTTCCATGCTCTCTATAACATTTATTTTCAAATCAGAGTTAATTTTTAAAATTTCATAACTACATGAATTGAACTTAGTCTGCAACATATGAGAAATTTGTCATTTTGCTTAGGAGTAAAGTAAGAACTCTAGAAGTGATGTACTCCAGCTATTCATACTTTAAGTCCAGGTTGTAGCTATTAGCAACAATTGTGTTTCCCTAATTCTTTAGATTCAGATGTGGTGTGTGTGTGTGTGTGTGTGTGTGTGTGTGTGTGTGTGTGTGTGTGTGTGTAATTTGGCTTTTGCAATAAAATATGAGAAATGTCATTTGTGGTTCCAGGTAGATGATTTAAGTGTCAGTGTCTCTTGTACTCTTGAGCAAGCTGCTTTGCTTCTATATAGTTAAAATGTGTTTTGCCAGCTGGTTCCCAGCATGGGAGTGGATGTAACATGAATTATCTCATGCATGAATGCAACACTTTTTTTGGGGGGGGTGTTATTTATGTGGTACAGGGTCTTGCTATACAGCTCAGATTCTTAGTTATCCTCCTGTTTTCAGCTTCCCCAGTGCTGGGGTTACAGGCTTGTGCCACTGCTCCCAGACTTGGCGGCCCGGCCCGCTCAGTTCACTTGGAGGCAAGTGGTGTGGGGGGTGGAACACCAGTTCCTGCACTTCCCTAAGCAGGTATATTTTTGTTATGTTTAACTACTGATCTTGTGACTTGTTTGTTATTGCGACAAAGTTATGCTCTCTTGATTGAATATGTTGATTGGTGTGTAGAAGTGAAAAACCACTGAAGACACGTGGCACTAGCAATTTTAAGATTTGGAGGTGGCCCCACAGACAATTTATCAGGGACTAGGAGCACAGGGAACCATATTTTGATTCAGTGAAACATTTGCTAGTAGTGTTGCCTACAGTGATTTTGGAAGCAGATTATCCATTTAACAAACTTTTAAATCTCAGGAAAGATTTTGCTGAACTGAATGTTGTCCATCTTTTGCTTTGTCCAGATTACAGTTAGTAAGGTGCAGAGGAAATGAGATGACATTAAAACCACGACAGTAAAAACAAACAGATAAGAAAAGGAAAAGGCAATCTGTAAACCATTCTGAAAGAGACTTGAGTCCACAAATACACATACTTTAACATTAAAAATAATAATTATTGAGATCACAAAAGTAAACGTTAAAATTGAAAAATATTTTAAGAGATTACATCTGCATGGAATTAATCTGTCACACTGTGTACTAATGTGATATTTATAGTTATGACTATAAATACTTTATTTGTTTATTTTTACATATTTAGGACAGGGTCTACGAGGTCTCGCTATTTAGACAGGACTCATAGTGATTCTTCTGTTTTCAGCTTCCCAAGCACTTAGATTACAGCAGTGTGCCCCTACGCCCAGTCTCAATCACTGTCAGTTGGAACTCTGCCAGCCGCGCTCTGCAAAGCAGGAGCTGTAGTCTGCTGAGCTATCTGGCTAGCCGCTGGATGCTTTAAACAAAGATTTGTGGAGAACAGATATAAGCTCTTAGGAAAGTGGACTCACAGGAATGAAACATATATTCCCCCATTCAAATCACACAGGCACAAAATACCCTCGGTGTTCAAAGCACATGGTTTACAAGCAAAGATGGCTGGGTGTGCCAGCAGTTGTACAGAATTCAGTGGCATTAAATACATGCAAATAATTATGTTTTTCAAAGCATTCCATTGCTTAAAAACCTAAATTTAGTGGAGAAAATAAATATGTTAAAATAAATTGCTAGAGACTAATTGTTTCAGATGTTGGTCTCAAATTATGCGTGTGTGGTGTAAACACACATATTGCTGCTCAGTCTCAAGGAAGTGTACTTCCAGAACCTCATTGCACGTGCTCGGCCTACAAGCTAAGGGCAAAGAGAATGAAGCCAGGCACAGAGAAGCAGAGCAGAGAACTCCCTCCCAGGGTCAGCATCATGTCCCAGTCAAGGAACTAGGCCCTTCAAAGACATCTTCTTCTCAGCTTTGAGATGCATTAACACCAGGAAACCTTCAGTTTTCCCCTTTCTTTTTTTCCATTTATTTATTACTTACTTACTTATTTTGGCACGAGGTGTCACTATGCAGCTCAGACTCATAGTGGTCCACCTGTCAGCCTCCCCAGTGCTGGGATGACAGGCTTGTGTCACTACCCCCGGTTTCATGGCTCATACAGCATGGCTTCGGCCAGCATGGCATGCAGTACAGGGATTGAACCCAGGTCCTTACGCTTGCCAGCAAGATGCTTAGATCACCAAGGCATCTCCTCAGTGCCAGTTTTCCCCATTCTATGCAAGATTATTTAGTTTTTTCATGGTTATTATATCCATTTCACGAAAAATTTTAAGTACGCGGAGCCAAACAACTTCTCTTTCACTTATTGAGGCAAACTAAGAACTAAAGTAAGTTTCTTACATATCACAACCAGAGCTGCTGTAATTACTACAGGCAAAATTTAGGGCTTATAAATATTGTACTGATAATAGAAATAGAAGAGACTGCAGATGAAGGTAATTATGTGAAGAAAGATGAGGAAAGATGCCATGATTCTCACCAAATTTTCACGGCTTCTTTTGTCAAGCACATGTGGTAGGATTATATTTATTATCACCTACTCTGAAATGAGAAGTTCTTGTTCATCTTAAATTGGTTCTCAACAACAAAGTGCACCACTTTGTTAAGAGGTTTGAAAGCCATGCACAATGCAGCACCTTTATTGTTTCTGCTTTAGCCACTGCAGACAAAGGCCCACAAGGACTTCACTTTTGAATGCTCCCTACTGATCCAGAGTAGCTGTCAATCATCTCTCTCTCCCCTTATTTCTCTACCTTCAAAGAAAATGACTTCTAGGGGCCAGGGAGATGGCTCAGTAGAATAAACACTCCCTGGCCTGAGTTCAATCCCTGGTTCTTCAAGAAAAAAAATGTCTTATGTTAAACTCAGTTTCTTTAATTCTTTACTGACTCTGGGTTTGCAATTGGCAGGAGCAGTGGCTTTCAGTCCACATCTAGGTTTTACCATTGGAGGATATAAAAGGGAATGTGCAATGAACACAAGTGTTCCAAGAAGACATTCCTTAGGTTAGTTTGCACCACTTTGCTCATAGATGTACCTGTGTTATGTCAACAGTAATGCATTAAATGATTTAGCTTGACATTGTTCTCTACTTTGGTCTTCACAGAAGACCATTAAGGTTAGAAATAAGAATATCTCCATCCATTAACTTCCAGAAAAAGGTCACAGGCCATTGAAAAGAAATGTGTGTTTCATTAAAAAGCATGCTTATTACTTACTTTTTCATAGAGTTTAGCCTTTGCAGAAAGTTGTAGCAACTTAATACATATGAGTAAAATAGTTTGTTGTGCAAACCCAAGCTATTTTCACACCAATTTGAAGAACAAAATTGCAGATGGAAGGAGGAAGTTGCAACAACTTTTGGTTGAATTAATAAAAAGAACTTGGTGGACTGGTAAAGTGGAACTTTCACCTTGCTTTCTCTGCTTTGGCTTTATATAGATAAATCAGAGTATGAACTCAGTTGTTTCCAGTCCTTTGAAAGAAAATGCATTCAAAGGAAACCAGTTATTTTGTCTTTCTAATGTTTCTCAAGTTCCTATTGCAAGGGTGAGAGGAACAGTCACTAAATTAACATACTTTGGGGGCCAACCCATCTGGCGTCCCCTCCTGTCTCTCTCTCAGACAGGAGCTTTCTTTCCCAAAAAATCATATTTTGTTCATTGCCTCCATTTGTTCCTAAAATTCATTCTTTGGTTTTAGAGAACACTGACTCATCCTAGGTACCTTTTAGGTTGGGAGATCAGCTTTTCTCCTCATTTCATTTGGAGGTTCCCTATATCATTTTGGAGGTTCCCATCGAGAGCATTGGACAGAGGTATGAGTTTGTTTTTCTTTCATGAATTGTAGATTGGTATTCATTCAGATAACAAATTTTTATTTCTGACATGTTGATATGTCTTTGCCCATTGCTCATATTTGTTCATGCTTTGCCTCATACAGTTTTGTCTCATATAGTTCGGTTAAAATTGCTTACAGTTGCTTATGCTTTGTCTCTTATGTGGTTTTGTTAGAATGTTGGTCAAAATATTGTTGGCAAATCTAAGTTAAAACATGGAAATGTTTTAAAGTTATGATATTTCTCTAATGGGATATTTTATCACTGTTATGTACTTATATGTTGCATTTAAACTAGTATTAAATGTACTTATGTATCTTGCTTGACTTTGGGCAATAGCGCTAGAGAGAGTAAAGTTGTAAAACCTCCTGGTGGATTTTATGTAAACTTTTGTGAAATGGGACTTTGAAATATAGCTCAGACATAGAAAATATACATACCTGTATGTAAAACCCAGGACTCCTTTTGTCAACTAAATGGCATTAGGTTGGCAATCGTTCTTAAAGACTTGGAAGACTGATTTCATTGGAACAGACTGGCTCTGAGCCCTCTCTATATGCTAGAGGAAATGTCAGGCCTTCTCTGTTTCAGTTTCCTTTCTTTGGCCTTACTCCTAATTTTCCTACCTCTTTGTACTTTCCTTTTTAAAGGCATATAAAATTAGAATAACAATATGGACTGTTCCAACTAACTGAAGAAAAAAGACTTCGTTAACATCAGACAGGAAAGTCATTTTAGAAAAAGGATACATATGCTGTCTCTGGATGAGATGAAACAAAGAAGTATTTTACCTGTCTAGGAGGATACATACAAAAGCCATGTCCCCGCTTAGTGTTCTAGACAGGTCTCCTTTGGGAGGCTAAATGTGAGACACAGTGGAGAGAACCGACTTTTGGGTGACACCAGAAGGAGTTATCTCCAAATGCAGCACACTTATAAGATCAAAACACATTTCCAACCTTTTCTCCTAAGTCCAAATATCATTTAGGTGTGTAAGAGATAAGTTGTAAAGCTAAAACCTTTATTATAAAATGCTAACTGATCTTGTTCAGGCTTTTAACTATCTCTTATAGACCTTGGCCAAACAGTAGTTACTCTTCCAGCTAGTAAATGCTCCTAGAGCAGCTGCCACTCTCTGAAGCACAGAACAGGTTTCCCCAGCTATTATTTGGTGAGTTTCCATTGAAGCCAATGGATGCCAAAATGTTGATCACAGAAACTGCTGGATTCCTTTCTAGAGATTGAGCTGTGGTTGTGTGGGCCAAAAGAAACTAAGAACACCTGACGGGTTATGGCCATTCCAAGAAGTTCCTTGTTGGAAACTGAGTCCTGATGACTAAAATCTCCATTTATCTATTGTAATTTTTTCTCTCTCTGCTAGTAAACTAGGAATTCTACCTGAGCTTTTTTAATAAGTCTTTTGGAAATTACACTGAGGCAGCTTGCAATAGTTTACATTCTATGGCAATTAGCAAGGGAATGCTTTATATATTAACTAAGACTAGGAAATATTTTGTCAGCCTTAAAATAATGTTTTTACCAACATGTAAAATGTAATTACTAGATGATAAAATAATTTTCATCTGTGAACTTCAAATTTAAATCTTGTCTGGTTGCTAAAAATGTTTACCTAGGTGATTAGATGGAAAAAAAATGGAGACTTGACTCAGTGCACAGGGCAAAATCCCTCCAATCAATGGTTCTGTCTATCTCTAGAAGTGATCTTTGAAGCCTGAGAATTGCTTTTTAGGCTATTGCTATCCTTCTTTCTGTAGACATTCCTGTCACTAAACCAACGTAACTTACACTTAACAAATATTCAGTAAGTTAAGAGTTTGTGAAATATTTAAGGAGATAGGAATCGCACACCAGTTCAAAGATGAATAGGCTGGTGGGATCTTTTCTCCCTTCTTTCCAACAGGAGCATCCACCTTCTCTGGAGAGGGCTACTCAAGGAACACTTGGGTGGTGAAATTAATTAGAAAGAAGGTGGGGATGCCCCAAAAGGTAATTTCTATTGAATTCCAGGTTATCTTACAGTCAAAGTCTCTTACTTCCTTAGAGTGTTTGATTAAGCACCAGAAGATGTTTGATCCTTACATGCTGAAAAAGAGCCAGCCATTTAATCCAAATGGAATGTAGAGGAAAGTATCAATTATGATGCTATTTTATAACTAGAAAGGTGATGTAAAAAGAAAATGGTGAAAATGTCTTATGTTCGGATCTGGTTTGCATCAAGGTTATTTAAGTTTTGAAATATAGGTATGAGCAACAGGAGAACCATGCAGTTCATCCTCACCCACCATTATTCAAGGAAAGTTTTCCCCTATTTGTCTTTCTTCTGTTTTCTTTTCTTTTCTTTTCTTTTTTTTTTTTTTTTGTGGAACTGGAGACTGAACTCCACAGGCCCTTGTGCTTGCCATGGAAGCACTTATTCCCCTGATCCATCTCTCCACCCTTCCCATTTGTCTTTCTAAAGGATGGGCTTCTAGAACTAAATTCCAGGCCTCTAAAGGGCTACACCTATTCTTAGCTGAATCTATACAAGTTCCTCAAGGACAATACCCTTTAAAGAAAGAAAAAGACAATTTGGAACCTTCAGAGTACATGTACTTTTTTTTGTGACCTAAAACAGATGAAGTCAGATTTTAGAAAAATCTTCAGTTTCCATGCTAAGTATATTGATGTCTTTAGAGAACTTACTGAGACTTATGAACTAGATTGAAAAGATGTAATGTTAATCTTAAACAAAGCTTTGACTTCTAATGAAAGGCAGCATTACAAGCTGCCATTGCATTTAGAGATACATATGCTGTTAATTTAAATAGCTAAGAGATAGATAGCCAGTGGAACTACCTGCTCCCACTGGAGCCCAGGCAGTTCCTACTCAAGACCTCTGGTGTCCTAATAGCCAACCAGGCAGGAGACTAAAAAATACATTTTCTTTCAAGTGTATATAACTGAAGGTCTGAAAAGAACTAAAACGAAGCCTTCTAGTCATTTTAAGTTTTAGATATTTACAAGAGAAAGATGAATACCCCTCTGATTTCTTATTATATCTAATATGAGGCTCTGGTAAAACATACTCTATGAGATGTTAATTTGATAGAGGGGCAGATGACTCTTTCAGATAGGTTCATTACTCAGTCAGCTCCAGATATTAGAAAAGAGCTGCAAAAGAAAGCTTTTGCTCCAGACAACTCACTTGATACTTTATAGTGTACTGAAGAAACAATTTCCTGTAACCAGAACTTGGAGAAGCCCAGGGAGGGAAAGCAAAGAGATAAAAAATGGCTGCCTTTATTGCAGCCTCAAAACAGACCCTAATTCTGATTCTCTGGGCTCCAAGAAGAGCTCAGCCACAATGAGGTTCATCTGCTGATGAAGTGCATCTGCTACTGTTTTCAGAAGCAAGGCCAGAATAAGAAGGATTGCCTTAAGAGGTCCCATACGCCATGCCATGACTGCCAAGGCAGCCACCAAAAGTGAGATTGCACTCTGAGGCAGAGGCCCCAGAGCACAGACTCAGCTTCCAAGATGGTCCAGTAGAACTAAAGGGCCCTGGGCCTGCCTCTTGCCTCTGGCCACACTGTTACCTCTACCTGTCATCTACCACAGAGGAGCCCTGAGTAATTATGACTAAAGGAAAAACCCAGCCTATTGTTGAATATTGGCACAGGTCTCTTGGTCCTTCTCCAACTCTGACATTCCTTTGGGTCATTACACCTCAGTAGAAACAGACTGTACAAGACATCTTGATTTATCTGTAACAGATACTACAATATATATTCAGACTGAAATCCATTTATGTTTGATAGTTTTTTTAGCTTATCTTTTCCAGATACACAGATATACGTCTACCCAAGATGAAAATGCCTGGTGTCTATTAAGGGCCTTTAGATAGAACCTCTGGAGAATATCTCTGACTGCTGGTCAACAACTATGATCCCTTTCAGCCTGAAGAAGCCAGAGAGGTCATTGTCCATGGTTCCCTCACAGCAGTTTGGGTTACTTTTTCAGAGGAAGGAATGTTGTAGACAACTGAATTAGATAGAAATATAGGCAGTCAGAGAAGGCAGGCCCTCAAGGAGACAAGATGGAAGACAAGGTAATTTTGCAACTTGAAAGAGACAGAGACTTCCATAGGACACACCTCAAGACCAAGTCAAAAGAGAAAACACAGCTACATACTTCCCCAGGGATGGATATCAGGAATTGATATTCTAAATATGTATCAATCATCTTGAAAGAACCCAAATGAGTCACTATCCCAACCCCCAACAAGAAGAGACCCTGTCTTGCACTCATGCCTGCTTGCTATATGATTCGCTTCCCCATTTGATATTATATTTAATCAATTTTACCTGAGCAATGGTTCTTGTAATCCCATTGGTTGACCATAGCTTTGTCCCACCTTATGCCCACCTAAGTGAGTTCCTATGTTCTCCACCACCTTACACTTACATTATCACATGGTTTTCCTCTATAAAAGTCCCTAGAAGAAACACCTTTCCAAGGACAACCTGCTTGGGCTGCCTCCTGTCTCTCAGACAAGAGCTTTCTTTCCTTTAATAAATATATTCTGCTCATAAAAAGACAAATAAAAAATAAATTAGCTTACTCTGTATCAAAACCAGTTCTTAGAAAGAAATCTCTTTTCTTTTCACTCTTATTCTGCTTTTTAATTTCTTCAGAAGGTATATAAAATTGGATCTCAGTAAAGGATGCCAAGCATAAGTGTTTCACATTGATCTTTGTGATCCTTTGGAGCTGGACAACTTCTAGGCTGGAAGAAACAAATGAGCAGTTCATAACATCTGTCTGGATGGGTCATGTTCTTGCTTGACCATATGGCTCTCCTTAGAAACACTGACACATTTCCCTCACTAGTGATGCTTCTTTTAGCATGACATACACTGGCCGAGTCCTGTCCTTGGGAATTAATCTCCCTGTTTAGGAGGTTGTATGAGCTATAAGATTCTTTTAGTGGAGTTATTTGACATGCTAGGCCAGTGGTGGTGAACCAGGCATGCATGCCACAGAGGGCTGTAATCTTTGAAACATCTAAAAGATTCACCATACTGTCTTATGCCTTGGTTCACCTTGAAAGGTGATCTTTCTGGTCAGTTAAGACACAGAAGTGAATATTGACTGTCTTCTTATTTGAGCTATCTTTATTAGGTTGGGTCTCTAAGGCTCAACTGTTGAGTACCCAGAAGTATAGTTATAAGAGTATTCGGTTGCGAGCAGTATCTTTAACCATCATAATCTTACCTGGATATTGAGCATTTTTAAATAGAAAGTTTCACAAGAGAACTATTATTTCATTTTCCAATCATAGCTATGTTAGAAGTTAAATTCTCATAGAATGTTAATTGGTAACAGTTACAAAGTTTTATGGGGAAATTTTGAAGTCAAGAGCTGATATATTTTAGCACAACAATTATGATAACCATATTATATTAAAACCAGAGATATTAAACTATCTCTGAAAGAATATCTAAATTTTTATTTTGTCAATCTGTTAACTCTACTCATAAGTTATAAAATGACATATATAAACTGTTATTTGTATCTGTCATTTGCTAAATAAATTGCTTTTTGAATTTAATGTTCTCATTTATAGAGGCACTTTATAGTTTACTAATGTTTTATATCTGATCATAAATATAACATTGTCTGGACTTCGTAGTATTTAATTACATCTGAATGTTCTAAAAAATATGTAAAAGTCACATAAACACAAACCTGAAAAAGTTTACCCTCATAAACTCTTCAGCATGCCAGCCCCAACCCAGGCGACATGCTGAGTCACTGACCTAGTCTGGGTGTGTTGGTGCATGCCTGTAATTTCAGTGCTGAGAAGGCTGAAAACAGGAGGATTATTACAAGTGTGAACTGCGTAGTGAGAACCTGTACCGAATACATAAATAAAGATAAAAATTTCAGTTTATAAATCATAAAGTTGATGTTTAAGTGTTTTATCTTTGAAGGCCTGTATATATGGGAAACACAAGTAATATAACTTGTGTTTAGCACTAATTAGCCTCATAGCTAGGTCAACATCTTTACATACATTTATTAATTTTTACTCTTAAGGCAAAATTTAGGCCCCTTCAAGACTTTTAGAGTGCAGAACACTACTGAAAATCATTAAAAGGCATCAATAGAATTTTTTAAAAATTAGGAAACAGTTTTATTGATCAGAAGCAAACTTATTAATCAATATACAACTATATCTCATGTGTACAAAAACAAATATTAAATGCAAATAGATGTCATTAGATTTTAAAGATGAAGTTTAGAAAGACATCAAAAATTTTGATTTAAGATCTGTATAAGATACAGATGTAATACACATTGTGTAACAGGAGTACTTCACATACATTAAACTTAATATTTTTGAGTATGACATTTTAATAATACATAATGTTTACATTTTGGGCACAATATATACATGTACATAATATATCTTAATTCATTTGTATCATCATCTTTCCCTCCTCTACCACATCTATATCATGATTCCCCTTTACTTTTGTACGTGTCTGCAGTACTTAATGATGACAATCCTTGTGAAGACTTAGTACCCACACATAACACATCTTAATTCATTTCCCTTCTACCTCCTTTGCATCCCTCCATCCTTTTATCCCTTTCCCCTTTGTGAGGATCTACTTTTCTATATCTTATCATCTATATATTATTTTGCCCTCTATTTATATTTTGGGTTTGGGCTTGTTCACTGAGAGAAACCTGTACAGTTAGAAACAGAGAAGCCGAGTCCCTCCCTTCTTTCCACTCAACTGTAAATGACATGATCTAAAGAGTAATCAGTTTTGAGCTTAGGACCATCCTGATGATCACCCAGGCATCAGTTTAGGAGGTCATGCAAATTGCTAATACCAGACAGAGTGAGCTAGCGGGAGGTATCTTGGATCAGTGGTGTCCAATCCTATAAATGCTGGAAGACAGAGTTATTAAGATCCTTTCTTTCCCTTTTCTCATTTTGGCCCATTTTTCCCCTCACACTCAAGATCCTTCTTCCTCTTCATCCTTTTCTTTCCTGTTAATACACTGTGACCTTGAGTAAGTGTAGCTACTTACCTCAAACTATGAGAAGTATTCCTTGTGCTACACAGGAACCTGGACTGATTTTGGCCCACTCAACTATGATCTCTTTTGATTTAAGATCTGTATAGATACAGAGAGCCAGATAGGAGCACATTGCCCTACCTCAATGGACCTTACTGGAGCAAGAGCCAAGGGTCTTTATTATACAGCAGTCCACAGACATCACAAGCGATGGAGTCGTCAGCATACCAGAAGCCTTATCAGGCACTGAAGTCATCGGCAGCGAAAAGACCCTCATAGACCTCACCAGAAGTGGGCAACCAGAGAACAAGGCTGGCACCTCACCCTGCATGGGGAGAGCCTTTCTATGAAAGAAATGGATTCCTGGGAGGAGAGGCAGATCAATCACTGCATAAAGAAGATTAGATTTTTGGAACAAAAGGCTTTTGTCTTTATGGGAGAGATAAGGGGACCTACCAATCCACTGGGATTATATTCAGTGATCTACATGTATTGGCGACCTACTTTGGAAGCTATGCACATACCTCAGCAGGGATGAGTTTAAGTCTGAGAGAAAAACACTTCCTGGGGTAAAATTGGGCAACTCTGAATTAACTGCACAGCTAAGCTTCCTGAGAAAGTTGGTGTTCATGATCACAGCTATACATAGGCACAGCTATAATGTCACATCAGTAGAGAATGATGTTCATAGAAAGTTCTGCCAGAGTTTCCCACTCCCCCCAACCACTGCTCTGCTTCTGCTTCTAAAAGCGCTGTGCGTGGTGATGTACATTTCACTGTAAAAACAGTGTAGAAGTGAAATTAAAGCCTTACTCAGGAAGCCCAGGAGGACATGTGTGCTCTGTGCAGAAGCCACCAAATTAGCTGGTCTGTTCAAGATCCCTTTCATCTCCTGCTTCACACCTGGTGGGTTAAAGGAAAGGAAACAGCACTGGAAAAGGGAAGGCAATCCAAAGACAAGTAGTGAGGTGCAGATGCCCAGGGTAGAAGATCAGTAGATGTGGACCTGGGCCACTGAAACTGCTGCTTTTCTCTGTGGCATACTTGACAGCTTGCCCTGAAATTGAGTAACTCTGTTTAGCACCCAGTGTTCTTTGCTTTACTACCAGTGATAAACACATGAGGGAGTCATTCTATTTCAGAGGGTTTAGTCATCTTGCTTTTGTTTTTTTTTTTTTTTTTTTTTTTTTTTTTTTTTTTTTTTTTTTTTTTTTTTTTTTTTTGGTTTCCATCCCTGCTCAGGCTTTCAGGCATCAGTATTCCATTTGTTTAGCTATTGGTTCTAATAATTCACAGAGTTAAGAGGAACAATGTCCTCCCACAACATAAGGAGAAAAACCCATCACTGCTTCCATTGGACTCAGTGAATGTGACCAGCTCTAGCTGCTTCACTCCTTTGGCTCCTGTAGCTCACTGATACGGTTTGCTCTCCTTTTAACTCTGTTTTACTTCCACTATGATAATTCTGCCTTTAAATTTATACTGCTATCTATAAAGGGATATTATGACTTTTATTTTGGGATTCTATCACTACATTTATATGTTTTATGGCTTAGTCTAATTAGCAGAGTTTTTTTCAGTGGATAGATCTCATTCCTTTTTAATCCTTTTTAATTGGATAAGTTGTATCAAATAAGATCTACCACTTATTGCTCTTCAACCAAAAGATGGGCTGTGTTTTTAGGAGAAATCCATTGGGTCTGAGCAAGTAGTATCGGCACTTTCTTGGGATGAAGTCATCCAGTCCTGAGGAAGTCAGCCTAATCAGGTTCACCTCTCATTGGTTTAACAGAATACACTAGCTAGGTAATAGCTCCCCTGGGGATGTCAGGGGATTTCAGCCTAGCTAGGTCATAAAGGCCCTCAGGAGTTGGAGTTGAAAATAAGCACAAACTTGGCAAATTAAGCCCCTGGAAGGAAGTGAAGCTGGGCCAATTTAAACCCCTGGGAGACTAAACCTAGATCTTAGATTTGCTCTTCCTATCTATAGATGGAAACAATCTCATCTTCTGAATCCCTCTTCAAATGTTCTCTGATAATCAGCCAAATGTGACCACTTTTGCGTCTCAGGAAGGGCTTGAGTGGGATTATAATGCAGGGGGAGGAGAAGCTAAACATCAAAGCCATTTCAGCTAGTATATGGCAATAGATGCCCAAGCCTGTGAACTACAGTAACCTCCTGTCTACTAAGTCAGGGCACCAATTACTTTTTTCTCCTTTTTTCATTTTTTGAGAATTCCATGAAAAACTTAACACATATCTACAACTTAAGTTGGCATATAGGTGAAATAAATGTTATTAATATTAAGAACATGCTTCCATCTGGGTTTCCAGGCAATCAAAATAATGTCAAGACTGGATTTACACCTGGCATAATGATGTATACCTGCAACCCCAGCATTTGTGAGGCTCAAGCAGAGGATCATTGTAAATTTGAATCCAGCCTGGATACAAAGGTAGCTCACGGCAAGGCTGAACTGAATAACAAAACCTTATCTTTTATTTTTTTTTTTAAATGTATTTAGTACAGTGTCTACAGGGTCTCATGACACAGATCAGACTCATAGTGATTCTCCTGTTTTCAGCCTCTGAAGCACTGGAATTACAGGTGCACATCACCATGCCCAGTCTCATTCACCATCTCAGTGCACCCTGTGGTTGGGCCATCACGGCAAGCTGGAGTTCGAATCTCGATCCCTGCACCTGTCTAAGTAGGTGCTTTGGTCTGCTGAGCTATCCTGCCAGGCTAAAATCTTGTCTTAAACAGACTAAAAAACTTGGAAAAAAGTCAAAAGAACTGATCTGACAAATGCAATGCCTAATATCGTCTGTGTAATAATTATAAAATATTTCATTAGTTTAAAATCATGTTAATTTTCATAACCCAGTTCTCCTCTAAATTATCTAAAAATAAAATCTTATGTTAAGATAACTAAATAGGACCTTTTGGGATTGAGGAAATCACTGAACAAGATTCCCATTGGTGAATGTTGGAGAAATTGCCCAGAAATATTTATTGCAATCTTTAACAATGAGACCTCCCAGTCCATCAAGATAGCTCAGTGGACTAAATGCCTGTTGAGGCAAGAACAGGGACTAGGATTAGATTCCCTGCACCATTCATTGGTCCTGCCCCTAGGTGCACTGAGCTGGCCACCGAGATTGGGAGTGGTGGTGCACACCTGTAATCCCAGTGTGAGAAGGCTGAAAATAGGAAGATCACTGTAAGTCTGAGCTGTATAGTGAGACCCTGTACCAAGTACATTAAAAAAAGTAATAGTGAGACCTTGTGATAATTTATGGGATACACTCCTCCCAATAGCCTTAAGAGATACACACCCTGGTAAACATTGCTAAATATATTATCATAATAAATTCACATTGGTTATCATCAAAATCTTTGTACTCATCTTTGTGCCAGGATAGCTGAAGGAACTTCTACCTTTATTGGTAGGTAGAGGAAAAACTGCTTTCATAATTGAAGCAGTCCATTGTATCATGTGCCAGGATCTAACTGTTGACTTAGCTTAGGTGTAATCCTAAGAAGTAAAATCTGTTCTGCCCTCTGACAGAGTTTGAGAATTACCTCCAATTTTGTTAACAAATCTCTTTGTAGCAAAGCAATAGGACTCTGTAGGATAATTAGAAACTCATGGTTAAATATTTGGTCTTCAAAGTGACATATCAGAGCAAAAGTAAATGATCTCTGCCTAAAGGTCCCCTTAACCTTAACTATGTTGTAGAGGACACTTTTTCAAAAGTCAAAACAGAATACATTACTTGAATTGATTTACTCATAACATTTAGGGTTACCCAGGCTTTTCATAAGAAATAGAGATATCCATGGAAAGAGGTGTGACAGATTTCATTGGGCATCTTCCAAGTGGGAAATGAGGTCTTTAGCAAGTCCCACCTCTTTTGGAAGTAGAGAAAGCCAATCCTTCTCTCTGATGAGTGAGACACATTGGCTGTGTCACATTCAGGGCAGAGTCCAGGCAGTGGCCTGGCACAGATGCATGTCCTAGTGTTCAAAAAAGTAAGAAGAAAAACAGGCTCTGCAGAGTTTCAGCCAAGTAAAAGCAATAAAAAATGTATAAACTTTGAAGTGAGGTGGTCACCATAAGATGACACAGTGAAAAGGGACAAAAGCTTCATGAAGACTATCATTTCTTGACAGCCACTCCTCAGTCTGACATTAGGTCTAGGTCATCCTATGGATAACCTGCTCATGTTCTCTCAAGAAGTTCATATTCAGGAATATGGGAACTATCCTGTGCACATGTCCTGAGATTTTTTTTAATTGGCAGATCACAACTACTTCTCCAGCAAGCTTTGCTGTGCTACAATCTCCTCTCACAAGACCATTATTTCAGACTTGCATCAGTTGCTCAAATCAATGATATGGATATAAGATGGACAGGACTCTGGGAAGAATGAATAGACCTGATAACAAAGTTTTATTGCTGTCTTACAAGACTTCCTAAAGAGAGTAGGATGTCTTCAACTGTAATTCTCTTGCTACTGAATTGGCTTTGATTGGAGTTTAATTCTTCAGGGTTTTAATCTTTTTGTTATTAATGGGCTGTCACTTATTTAAATATAAAATTATATCAATGTGATAGGAACAAGTGCACTTCATAGATTTTTGGGTGTGCTTTGTCCCATTGAGAAAACCTTCTAGTTCTGTCATAGAATTTGTAGACAGGTAAAGCATAATGATTGGGAGAATCCTGATAACACCAAAACCTTTCAACTAAAAAAAATAAAGCAACTCTAAATCTCAGGGGGAAAAAGTACAATTATAGAAGCAATATAATAAGTTACTGTATTAGACTAAAAGTTGGAATCAATATAGACAACAATGAATGAATGAATGAATGAATGAGTGAGTGAGTGAATGAGTGAGTGAATGAATGCATGTATGCATAAAGAAGATAGCAAAGAGTCTGGAGAGATAGCACAGTGGTCTAAGTACCTGCCTGGCAAGTGCATGTCATGTAGATCCCAAGCCCTGGGTGGTGGCACACGTCTGTAATCCCACTGCTAGGAAGGCTGAGACAGGAGGAATACTATGAATTGAGTTGCATAGCCATATCCCAAAATAAATTAACAAATAAATAAATAAAGCAAAGAAATGTTTATGACACCTGGAAGCTGCATTTCAATGTGATGAGTAACTGGCCCCTCACTTTTTTGAGCCTTAGTTCTTTGTGCCCTCTATGAAAGAATACAGCCAAAGGTCATGCAGAATGGGTTTCACTTACTGTAATTCCTTCTGGAATGAGGTGCAAGAAGTCAGAAAGTGGCACTGTTATGGATTATACCTAGATGTCCACAGAAAGCACTCATCAGTGGGGCTTTGGGGTCGTGATTGAGTCATGGATGATGGTCAGAGGACTGATGTGCTGATGAATTCATACCTATGTGTGACGCTGAGCTTATAGATGATCTCCAGATAGAGGAGGCAGCTCCCTGGGATCCATGGATAGAAAGGTCTCCCTCTTCCCTCCTCACTGGATCCCTCCATTCTCTGCCATACTGCTCTGTCATGCTGCCCTGATTGGAGCAAATAGGCTGCATACTAGAACCACTACCATCTGAGCTAGAATAAGCCTCTGCTCCTTTAATCGGCAGGTGTTGGTGATTGTGTCTCAGGGATGGGAAACAACTAAGGTGACCACTGATGCAGGCACCCTGATACAAGGTCGGAGACTTTTCTATGTACCCAATATTACCCTTTTGGCTTAAGGAACAATCAACATTTAGTTAGAAGTTACTTAGGTAGTTCAAAATGTCTTATTGTCAGTTCCTTGGGAGTTTTATCATGTAAGAAATTTACAAAAGATAACTTTTAAATTTAAATCAGGTCCCAGCCCAATGAAGGAGGGTCTCTAAGAAGAAATAGAGAGAAAACTTTCTCTTAGGCTCTCACACAGAGCAAACTGGTCAAGCATTGGCTGTGATTCATCCGTACGGATGACACAGACGAAGGATCTACAGAGTAAGGTACAGGACTACAAGATAAACCCTGAGGGGACTTCACTGACCTCATCAGAAACATAGGCTATGTGTTTTGGTATATAGGTCTTGCTCTATCTTGGTCTTAAACATCCAGCAGAAAAGTTTAAAAAAGAGGTATACAGCATGGGGCCATAATAATAAGTTGAGCTGTAAATGGCTATGGTTGACAACTTCTTCAGATAACACACTATTATTGTAGAATGTTGGACTGTGTTTGTTGTGTCGCTGAGTTCAGACACCTAAATTGCTTTAATGATAATAGAGTGCCCATCTTTGACAGGTCTAGACAAAATAAGCGGTATACAAAGGAAGAATCATGATGTATGTGTATAAACAGTACAGTTAGGATAAATATGCCATGCTTCTGCATAATTCTATGAGAAGATTTGCACTAATAGTGGTTGGAGAAGATATTATGTTGGCTTCTAGTACTATGGACAACCACTAGGAAAATAACAAGGTAGAAAGTATTAATTATTGAATCTATGATCTAATTCAGCTGTAGAAAAATAAGATAAATAAACAGCTACAATCTCTTAATTCACTGATTAGAGATATCTGCTATAATAATGTCTGTAAGTATAATATCATGTATGCACCTTGTACGATATCAAAACATTACGAAACAGTTTGCAATATAAATTTATTGAATCTGTCCTGTTAATTTGTCTCGAAAATGTCTCATTGTTATTTGTTCTTCAATTAAATAAATAAATAAATAAATAAATAAAATGATTAATAAAAAGAAGAAGAATATCCCCTTTCTTGATTTCCCTGGACTTAGGCCAAAGCAGCATGGGAGCTAGTGAGCCTTGTTTTAGACGGCCAGGTTGCCAGCATCAGAAGAAATTTGAGAGTGGGTAACCTTAAAGTGTCATGGTGCTTTGTGGGATCACCTTAAGATGGAGATCTAACTGTTGATTGTAAATGCACTGTACACTTATGTTTATGTTTATTTATTGAACAGAAAATATAGACATCCTATCCATTTATCCTTCAGGCCTGCTAATGTCTTGTCTAACTATTTAACTAACATTTGTGTGTTTAGAGGTATTTGAAGGTAAGATATAAAGCAGATATATTCTCATGTTACACATGTAGCCAGTCAATAGACCATATTAAAGTTGAAAAATGTCACCTGCTTAGAAAGGCTCTGGGACCAGGGTTTCGTCCCCAGCCTGCAGTGCCAGCCCCATCCCTGGAGTACACTGAGACAGTGATAGCGACTGGGCATGGTGGTGTGACCTGAAATTCCCGCACTTGGGAGGCTGTAAACAGGAGAATCACTAGGAGTCTGATCTATGAAGGGGAGACCCTGTAGACCCTGTACTAAATACAAAAAAAATCTTTTACCATATTAAAGCTGAATTAATATTTTTAAAAAAGAAATAAATACATGAGAATGTGAAGTTGATTATACAGTGGATAATTATTTTGCTGGTTAGAGGAGAAAACATATTTATAGGTATAAGGGAAGAAACTATTATAGAAAGCAGATTAAATGTAAGGAAGAAACGGAAATGCATAAAACAGATATAGAAATTAACTGAGTTACAGACAGAACATTCAAACGATCTATGAAGACTTAATGCATAGACTAAATTTTAAAAACACATGGTATGCACAGATTAACTTGTGTTTTACTTTGGCCAGGGACACAGCAATATTCTTTTAAAAAAATGAAAGAGATCATAATTGGTAAAATGTACTTCAGTAATTTTGACTTTTCATTTTTCAAGGAAAGAACCATTTCTACCCTATGAGTTTAGCACCACAAATGGATTCTATGTAAGGTATTTTCAAAGAAGGTTCAGTAAAAATTAGGATATTTTAAAGTATATTTTGTCTTCAATTCTGGTTTCAAACCAATAATTTATTAATCTGATGTAATTAGCCCCCATTGATGACTATTATTAGCATCTCAGGCCTATGTTTGCTGAATTAGAACTTTTTTCTACTGGTTTTGAATACTATGGGCTTAAGAATAAAGTTGATTATATAAAGTTGAAGAGATATTTTTACTGGCCAAAGGATACTATTAAAATATCTGATACTGTAAATCATATTCTATATATTAATGTAAACTCATATTATTTGATAATGACAACTGAATAAAACATATAACTATTGGTTCAAATATTTTATATCTGAAAATGAGTTCAATGGAAAGAAAGGGCTTAGCCAAGATATGATATATTCTTTACATGTAAAATTAAGCACTCATTTAAAAATGTGAATATTTATTTCTGATATTTCATTAACTTAGTGAATATACAAGCATGGAGTATGAAACCTGTTCAGAGTAAAAGGAGGCATGTGTACAGTGGTGTCATTTTATAATCTAGGTTTGTATTGAAAAGCATTCAAAAATTTCACAAAGACTGCTAAGCAACACCTATATGGGCTGCAAGGCAAAGAATACGTAAAATTTTACTCACATCTATAAAATAATTATTTGAACTTTAATTCTAAAGTTTTTTTTGACACCATTGATTTTATAAAAGAAATGATAATTTAATCAATATAAATGAGCCAAACATATTTTTGAGAGTTTTGATTCTCGAAGATGGTATACTGGCCAATATTGTCGACAACATGATAATTGAGTTTTATTCCAGTTCTGGCTAATGTTAAGATATATAATAATACCAAATAATTAAAGGTCACTTTTCTAAGTGAAAACACAGAAGTGAATGTTCTACCCTAGACCAAGAATAATCTAAGTAGTTTAAAATTATTCCATATACCAAAATAGATATATAATTTACATGTTAATGAATTATTCTTGACTAGGAATAGGGCATAGAAAACTATGAAAGGTCATTCTAATTAAATTATGTGTAATAATTTAAATTTACTACCATGATTAAATAGATTTTCTTAATATAAGTGATTTCAATAGAAAGGCTCTTTCAAAATTAAGTTTTTGAGAATGGAGAGAAAGGCCTTTTCTTTCTTGTGTATGCTTCATTTTGTCTTTGAATAAGGCAAGCTAAGGATTTCTTCTCAGCATTTTGACACTGGTTCTAAGGAACCATTTCATTCAATAGGTCTCTTTCTGTTCCCAATAGGGTTGTCCCTTGGCACCACAGCATCAGAGGGACTGAAACAAGCCAGCTTTCTGAGACTATGTCATGTTATCTGCTTTCTCTCTTTGCTTCCATCTTGTTAGCTTTATTAGCCTTGAAAATGCAGTGCAAGTATGAATATGTGTGTATTTGTCTACCTAGATAATTCAAACATACAAAAAATACAATTGGGAAAACAAAATTCACACTTTCTGTTTCTACTGCAATTAACAACTGTATTATAAATTGACAGATAACTAATGAAAAATACAGGGTTATGAAAATGTAATAGCTCAATTGAATGAACTGCAATTAAAAACTTATTAATGCCCATTTTTGTTATCATTCTGTGATACTCAGAAATCTCTAGAATGTAATTAATATTTCATACAATTCATAGCTTCTAAACGAATTTTTACATTACATCAATGGGCAAAAATTAATTAGCAATCATCAACAGACTTCTTAGAAATCTCTTGTTTACACAAGGATTATTGTCCAACACAACTTTAGAAAAATAATTACCTGCTATACACTAGGGAGAATTTACATTGTTATAGACACCCCCACATGGATGGTTTTCTGAGTGAATTATTGTTAAACAAAATGTGGGAGAGCTGAAAATATTTGTCCTACACATAATAGTAATTAGGAGAGATAATAAATATCCTGATTAGAACACTGGAGAGGAATGCAGTATGAGGGTACTGCTGCTGCCACCAAGAATGTGTGGGAATCTCACTGGAATAGTTCAGCATGATGTTATTGTTGTTTTAGGCAAATAACATTTGTTATTTCTTGTTAATATGCATCAAACAATCATTATCATTTATTTCCTTTAAAACTCCCAATTACTCTATTGGATTTAAAAAAATATTGACTCAATAAGGTCAAATTATTATTGCTAACATCAAATATAACACATCTCTGATCTTTTTCATTTATTGTTACTTTTTTTTGTTTCTTAAAGGAATAAAATAGTAAAAAATTAGAAATAAGAAATAATTTCACTAAAAAAAATCATGGGAACTCAGCAATGGTTGTTATATTGCATACTGTTACATTTAAATTAGTTTTTCAGATTATCAGATATAAGTATGAAAAATTGGTCAAAAAATTAAAAAGAAGATCCCAAGGCCTGCCATTCTGGCCCTGCCCCCAGGGCACACTGAAAAGCCAATTGAGACAGGGCATGGTGGCACAAGCCTATAATCCCAGCTCTTGGGAGGCTGTAAACTGGCAGATCATTACAAGTCCAGTCCAGTAGCAAGACCCTGAACAGCCTGTAGATCCTACCCTGTACGAAAAAAAATAAAGAAAGAAAGAAAACATTAACTCTTTCTTTCAACAGACCAGTATAGATCAGTATTACAACTACTCAAGCTATTCTATGTACATACATATGTATTTTCCTCTTCTTTTCTCCTTTCCCATATCCCTGGTTTTTCTTCCTTTTGAAAAGTTTCTTTCCTTTTTTTTTTTTTTTTTGAAACAGCTTCTTTCCTTTTTTGAGCAGCTACTTTCATAGTATCTACTTTATCTTTTGGATTTTTATTCACTCTTTCAAGTTCTTACAATATGAAATAATATGATGTTTACACATGTAGTTTTCATTTATTTCACTTATGAGTATGTCATTTAGTTTCATCAATCTATCTATAAAAACCTGGAGTTTATCACTTATAGCTACATTATATGAAATTACCAGTTCTTTCTTGTCTATTCATAAATTGATGGGCACTTGAGCTGTCTCCAAGATTTAGCTATGACAAATTGTACTGCCATAAACAGGGGTGCACATACATTGGTGTGGTAGGATGTTTTCAATTCTTCTGGAAAAATACTCAGAAAGAGAATAGCTGAGTTAAATGAGAACTCTAATCCTACTTTTCTAACCATCTCCACACTAATTTCCACAGAGATTGTACCAGTCTGTACAAAATCAGGACCCTAAATTTCAAAAACCAAATCCAAAAATGAGAATGTGAGGTGAATACACACTTATTAGACTAAAAAATACAAATGGGCAAATAAATATTGAAAAAACTCAACATTATTGTTCATTCAAGAAATACAAATTGAAACATCACTGAGTTTCCATCTCACATTGAAAGAATGGCTACCATTAAGAAATCAAGCAATAACAAATGCTGGTGAGGCTCTTGGGAAAAGGAACCCTTCCACATTTCAGATTTATAGACTCTCAAACTTTATGCAGTGTTGTCCTAATAAGGCATCAAAAGGCAAAATCACTTCCAGAGTAGAGCAGAGATTAGATACATATATAGATAAAGAAACATGTGAGTAGAAAGATAGTGATCAGATCAAAGGTAGATAGTTAGAATGCTAGCTAGAGAGACTACAGATACTTTCCATTTTCTCTATGATAGTATCCTAGACCTGAGAAGCAGAACTGAAGGCACAATTGAAGGGTTATCATATATTTCTATTTGTACAATTTATAATTCCTTCTACTATACTTAAATAATTACAAACTCATTAACACCACAATGGTACCTAGGTAATCATCATTAATTGGTCCTAGAAGATGTAATCAGTACCCAAAGTGATGAGTACCACACACATTGTTTTGGATGAGAGAAATAGTGGATCAAATGATAATTGACTCCAACAAATGGTCTAGTACCAAACTGAATGCTTTCAAAGTGGTAAAGTACTAAGGTATCTCCATATGTTGTTAACATATGCACAGAAAATAAAAATACTATACTAAATTCTTTAGTAATATTTAATTCCAATTTTAAATATTTAACAGTTCATTCTCTGTTTGAATTTATAGCCTAGCCTCCTATGGCTAATCTCTTCAGTATAAATTTGTAATCTGAAAACCAGTATCTATATTGTCTTAAACATTGATCTTTGAATTAGCTGTGTATAAATCATATGTCATTAATCAATTTGCTTTTCCAATGACCTATAGTATCTCAAAGACATATGCACATTTTTGAGCACAATTACAAGATCCTCTAAGACATTATGTTCATTTACCTCTCACTAAAGACTCTAAAATTTCTGGTCAGAGTTGGTAATATATGTCTCAAAACCTGGTATGTGTGGAAATAGTTGGCTTAGACTCCATAGTCTTATTCAAACTATGTTCTGCTCTTCAGGCTCTCTGTAGAAGGAGCATTAAAAACATTCTGACCTTGATTGTAACCAGGCAGCCACAACCAATTTACATGACTGTGTAATTGTAGCCATCCATGAGTATTAGTTGTTTTAATTAAAACTCATATACATGTGCCAAAGTTGACTAGTTTGATAAAAGAAAAATACTGGAAAACTCCTGCTCTAAGCAGACCTATCACTTTGCTCAGTTCTACATCTTCACATCTCACTTCTAATTTTATCATAAATACAGAAGCAAAATCTTTACTAAAAGCAGGAAACTCTGTAATTAGTAATTTTCCTTTTTGTACAAAGCCTGTCACACTCATTGGAGATTAAATTCTCCTAATTAATTGATGTACAAATATTTTTGTGGATTTCAAACAAATTCTTAAATTTTGCAGATTTCAAACAAATTCTTAAAATGATAGCCCATAGATATTCATAAAACATGTCTACTATTTTTAATTGTGTTAATATTATATCAAGTCTGAAATGCTGTCTTTTACTCTTTTTCCATCTGCTGCTCTTAATCTATCCTTCTGCATTTTTCATTATAAGTCAATTTACCATAAAATACTATGTCCCGTCCAGCGGGTCAGTCAAGGCAGGTCACCTAGGGGAGGAGAGGGGACTAACGAAGACAAAGAACAGGTGCGCGAGAAATGGAGACAAGACAGGATTCTGATCAAGTCTCGTTTATTCAAGGAAGCGATACAGCTTATATAGCAGAGGGAAGGGAAGTCAACGTCACTAATGACGTAGGTATATTAGGGTAATGCTATAGGCTAACAATACTCAGGTGATCAACTAAAGGAGCATGTGACAGGAAGTCT